>JAODTK010000978.1:0-12108 GCA_026419785.1 Sclerodactyla briareus
ATAATTTAGGCAGATTTTGAAGTTTAGTTGAATCCTCATGAAACCTGTTGGAGATGGTACATCTTCAATGCTGATAGATTTACAACAGTGTCAAGGTCACTGAAATTTATGTGGACTAATTTGCATAAATTATGCAAATTTTTCAATGTTTTTGGTAAAAAAGGGTCAATGATTGAAATGAGGGCAGTTAGGGTTGTTTCGTAGAGATTGTCATGGTGATTTTTGGATTGGGTGGACAAGGTCAAAAGTCAAGGTGAAGTCTTGAAAATGTGCTTCTTTTCAGGAGTTTATAGACAAAGAAACAAAAACTGTCGATTTTTGGATTTGTGATCGAAGCTCTGTGGCCGCTACAAGACGAAACCCACTCTCGCTTCAATTTGACACCTGGTTTTCAAGTTTAAAGGGGACAAGGTTTGGGTTTGATACCTTTTGGGGGATAGCTCTGGGGTGGTCTGATTACCTAATCATTTTAGGGCTTTGGTGGCTCACATGAGGCAGCATTTTCCTTAAAAAAAAAAACGTCATGTCATCAAGGTCATTCACGGTCAACAAACTGCCCAATAAAACATTTTCTGCAATAACTTCTAGTGACTGTGTGCGATCATGGCTGAAATTCGGGGACATGCTGCATATTATCAGGGTAACATTTTTCATAACAAGGCGCCGCCCCCAGTGTCTCGCCTGGTTCGCGATCATGTTTTCATCTATTAGTCACCATGCGAAAAATTACAAGGCATTTAATGAGTTGCTTAAGATTCTGTATTAGCATTTGACAGAACCCCTACCTAACAGTAACCAATTCAACTCCATAAGGACTGAATTATTGACAAGGTCTACCATATAAGTTTTTTGTGGAAATTGACTAAGATTGCCAAATTATTCAAATTAGACAATAATCAACTTTCTTTGCCCGTTATCAGTTCACTTATCTCAGGACATTGTGAAACCACACTTAAGACTTTATTTGGAATTCACCAAACTTGAACATTGGCATGAATGAAGCAATTTATAAACACTACATAACCCCTAGTGACCTGCGTCAAATCTTAAACATTTTTGGCGAGACTAAAGGTAGACCACCGCTATAGTGCAAACTGGTCCCCCTATCTAATATAAAGTTTGTCTGTATATCCTCATTGTCACCCACCCGCCTGCTATCTCACACACCATAGCTTCTGCAGGTGTACCTGACAAAGTTGACACATTTCTCTCTTTGACAAAGTTCGGGCGGAACAAATCAGATTTTGCCCCTACGTGACCTTGTGATTACCTTCATGACATGGCGGTTTTTATAAAAATGTTACACTCCATGATGCCATCAACTCCTAGAAGCATAATTGGCATTCCAATGAACACGCCCAATGTTTTGGCGAAAAAGCTATTAATTAAACTTTGACCCTGTACCTACCAAAGTAATGCGTCGGATCGAAGCGGGAGTGGGTCTCCTCCATAAAGCACACCAAGGTCATCACATATCCAATAACCAGTTTCTTATTTTTTTTTTTGGGCACGTTACTCCTTAAATAAGCACATTTAATTCCATACTCAACCTTTAAACCACATGACACCCTACAGAGGTCAAATTGAGGTCAATGGTCACACACATGCAGGTCAACAATTATATCCACACAATGGTGAACCTTCCCGCCTTCACAGATATTCAATTCTCCGATTATGGCCAAAAACAGTTTTTTGACCCCGAATGACCTTGAAATGACATGGCAGTTTTTATGAATGTAACTTCCATGTGATACATCCACTCCTAGCCTAGGAGCATTTTGCATTCTGAGACACCCATGCTATTGGGAAAAAGTACTAAAATCAGTTTTTGACCCCTACGTGGACCTTTGATTGACTCTCAATGAATGCATTTTTTATAAAAAATTGTTACTCTCTCATGTGTGAAGTCCCTCCGAGAACTATGGCATTCCATGAACACGCCCAAGTAATTGCGAACAGCTATTAAATTAAACTTTTGACCCCTTGTAATTACCAACGTATGCCGTCACCGATTCGAACGGTTGGTTTCCCCTCATCCATAACGCACACAAAGGGCTATCACACTCCCAAAATACAGTTTCCTATTTTCTTCGCCGTACCTCTAAATAATAAGCACAGTTATTCAAGACTCAAACCTTTAACCACATGACCACCCGACAGAGTCAAATTGAGGTCCAAGAGTCAACCAATGCATGTCAACAATTATACTACAATGGTGAACCTTCAGCCTTCACAGATATTCAATTCTCCGATTAGGCCAGAAAACAGTTTTTTACCCCTAAGTGACCTGCATAACCTTTAATGACAAGGCAGTTTTTAGAAAAATTGTAACCCTCCATGTTATACATCCACTTCTAGGAGTTTTTTGCATTCTGATGACATGCCCAGTGCTATTGCCAAAAGAAGTACTAAAGCATTTGACCCTACGTGACCTTTGATGACCTTCAATGACATGGCGGTTTTATCAAAATTGTCACTTCTCCATGTGATGCATCCACTCCTCCCCTATAACATTCGCATTCCAATGAACACGCCAATTTTCTTCGAAAAGCTATTAAATTAAACTTTGACCCTTGTCATTACCAATATGCGTCCGACCGAAATCGGGATTTTGTTTCCTCCAGACGCAACAAAGGTTTCTCACATATCCAAAAATTAACCATTCTATTTTTTTTGCCCGTACTCCTTAAATAGCACTTTATTCAAGACTCAACCTTTTAACCACATTACCCCCGACAGAGGTCAAATTGAGTCAGAGGTCACACACCTGCAGGTCAACAATTATATCACAATGGTTGACCTTCCACCTTCACAGATATTCAATTCTCTGATTATGCCCTGAAAACAGTTTTTGACCCCTAAGTGACCTTGAATGACAGATTAGTACCCTTAAATTACCTCTGGGTCCTCGTCCCTACTGTCAAATTCATTGGGACTATTGTAAACAATCTCCACCTTGTTTCGTCAAAATCCAACAACTTCAAAAGTTATCGCAGACATTATCAAATTGAACTACTAATTCGCATATATCATCCAGGATCTGATCGATTCTGTACTCTTCATAGGTGTTATATAACCCTGAACGGCAACAACCCTAAACCATCTCCACCAAGTTTCCTCAAAAGCCACAAACTTCAAAATTCGCAAAATTATCAATTGCACCACTTAATTAGCATATATCATCCAAGGATCTGATCGATTCGTGGTACTCTCATAGTTGTTATATACCCTGAACGCCATCACCAAAGCATCTACCGATCAAGAGATTCTTGTCACCCAAGCTTTCGGGCCAATTTTCATTAAATATCAAATCTGCAAATGAGATGGTCATTTGGGACGAAAAGTGGATTCACATCGTCACCTCTTCAACGCGCACTCCACAAGAAGGTCCCACATGATGGCTTCCCACGGTTCATTAGATACTAACCGCACATACGACAGAGCAACGACAGACAACAGACGGGGACAGGCAGACAGACATACAGTCAGACCAGACAGAACAGACAGACAGACATACACAAAGTGACCATTATGTTCTCGCCTTGAAAAAGTTCAGGCGGACACAACCCAAACCGTCATGACATCAAAGGTCATTCAAGTGTCTTTATGGACAAAAACTGTCAATAATAACATTTCCTGCAACCTCTAGAGACGTATGCTACCTATTTAAGAATGATATAGTCTTGGGGGCAACCTAGCTGACATGCATGATCCTGACATCACTATTATTAAAGCAGCTATTATAACACAAGATTTGCAGAACTCGCTTCTTCATGCGTAACTATTATTCATATCTGTAACAGACCGAGATTTCATTTAATTGTCAAACCTGCCTTTTTACCCTTGAGGCCTAATTGGCCACTTCTGCCCTGTCCATCACCTCTTCGGGCCCCCTACACTGACAATAAATTAGAAACACTGGGCCTGCTGACCCAGGAAAACTGCTGAAATTTATATTAACTGGAGCATCTCTTAAAGCGGTTAAGATTACCGACATCCTTTATTGTACCCAGTGTCATATGTGCAGCTACGGGGCCAGGACTTCACATAATTAGGGAGGTTGAATAGACATGTCCCCAGAACAATTTAAAGCACTAAAATTAGAAATGACATCAATGCTGACCACTGGTTTCATGAATGGGTGGGTTGTTGCAGAGCTTCGTGTTCAGTGGCATGGTCTGCATGCAGTGTTATGGGGAATGCACTTGTTGCGGGGGGGGCATGGGCAGCCTCGAGAAAATGTAATTCTTGAAGGAACCTTGCCGGGCTGAAACCAGGGTCAAGTCAATGAGTCATGTTGCAGAAACGTATCACAAGATAAATTTGTATTAGCCCTCCTCCCCTCATGGCATCCTCCCCCAAAACCCCTCTTTTCTGTGCTTCTCAATGTGGTGAAGTACATTTGGAAATACAAAATAATGGTTTATAGTTATTTCATGTTCATTCCAAATTCCTATTTTGCTTGGTTATTCCACTTTCCAAAGTTTATTAGATTTTCATGAAGTTTGATGGGTATGGGTTACCTAGTCCCCAAAAAATGGGAACACTGACTTGAGCCTGGGGGTTATCAGTTAGGCAGTGTGTATATAAATGCTCCATTCATGCAAATGTTCAAGTGTGTTGGAATCCCATGAAATGTATTGAAGTGTGCAGGCCCCATATTGGTCCATGAGATATATTTTTTAAGTAAGAAAATGGGTCAATAGGAAGTTGAAGATTGTGTCTTATTCACAAAATTGTTCACATTTCCCCAAAACTTAGGGGTTTAGTAGCGACATGGTCGATGATCAGTCCTTACGAATCGGTGAAATTGGTCACTGATTAATTGGCTGTTTCTGTTAAATGGCTAATACCAAAGCAACACATGGGAATGGTTGTAAATGTTGCGTGGGGACTAATAGAAGAAGAAGAAACCGGCTGATCGCGCACAGGCGAGACAACTGGGGGCGATCGCCTTGTTCTATACAGGACTACGACATACAGTGTCAGTTAGGCTAATTAGACAGATATACTCAATAGTGTTTAAATAATCTTTTTAAATACAAAATTGTAATTCAAGCACTGCTGAGCAGTAACTTTTAGGACTGTGCCAAAGTCCCCGCAAAATAAAATGTTAAATAATAAATAATATATTAATATATTGAATATATGTTATAATATAATATATTTATAATAAATAAATATATTAATAATGAAAGATATATTTATAATGAAAAACATTCCACGATCTGCAGCACAGACCCAAATTCTTTGTATTTTAGTAGCCCAGGCTATGCACAGTTGATGCACTGGAGCGAGGACTAGAATTTTACTTACCTACTACGACACACGAAGGGACGATTCATCTCTCATCATCATTGCATACCCACAACAGACCCTACAATCCCGCCACAATTGTAGCACAAATCCTCCGAAATACCCGGATTTGGAGCTGGGACGGACCAATTTTGGCCGGAGCCGTGCAACTGACACCACCCCCCCAGGTGCAAATCTTGGGTAAAATGTTCTTAGGATGGAATGACACTAAATGAACATTCAAACATTGCATCGTTGGGGCGGGGGGGGGATTGCAAGTACATGCAGTTTTTGTCCCGACTACTTGGGGGGATTTGTAGGCTAGCTTCCAGGCATTTTCCCCTATGAGTGAGTGAGTGTTCAAATGTGGCCGCGCCGGTGGGTCGGGATTCACTGCTTTTGTACAATAAGCTAGGCATATGCGTATGTTCACTGTGCAGTCTGATGTTTATGGCCAGCTAGCTCGCTAGGCAGCCGCACTCTAGCACTGCCACGGGGGACTGGCATGCGCACCGGCGGGCGCCCGCCGAGTGTGAGCTGTGGTTGTCAATCAAAGTGCGTATTATTATTTCTTTTATTGCCCAGCCAGAGATAAGGTGGTAACATTCACTCGACGGAGTGAGGAATAAAATAATAATCGTCTTAACACAAGACTAGGCCGAGTGCAGCGTCAGTACATTCTATCGACAATCTTTTGGGTGATACCGCGTATGATACGTTAGTTCAAGTCTGTCGCGGTAAGGTTAATCAAAACAAAAGTATATTTTGTGACCAGAATTTCTTTATTGTCATTTATTTTATACCCCCAACAATATTGTCCGGCATCGGCCCAAAACCCGAAGCCGGAAGCTACGAGGCCGAAGCCGCAGCCTCCGAGGCCGAGGCCATAAAACCTGGCTCGAGGCCGGTCTCGAGGCTGACGGCCGGCCTCGAGTCCTCCAACACTGCTCGATGTAGCCTAGGGGCAGTCACTACTGAACATTGATTTTGAACGATCTAGCCCTACAAACCGTATGGTTGTGTTTGCTGAAGTGAGCGTTAGGTGTTCAACGAGTGAAACTGGCACTTCTTATTATTGGTTCTAGGCTAGCCTATAGTGGCTGGCCAAGTCTTCAGTAACCGTTTGTGGGCGTAGTTCTCAAAGCGTGACGGTCCACATCTACAGAGTGAACAGCTGAATAACTAGACAACTGGCAAGTGAAATGAAACCTCTGAAAAGCCATGTATATTTATAAAATGATGGGGGACAGTTTATTATGCCCATCCCAGATCAAGGATGGTTGACAATAACATATGGACAACCTGGGAGTTTGACATGCTGGACCAGGAAAAAAACACTAAGGTCTCTTGGCAAGTTCAACAATAGATGCAAGCCAAAATTAAAAGGTAAAAAGGTAAGGAGAGAGAGAGAGAGAGAGGGGGGGGGGGAAGGAGGAGAAGAGGGATAGAGAGAAAAGAGAGAGAAAAAAAGGCAAGCAAATCGCCAAAGAGCTAAGGCCTCGATACATTGATTCAGGCTCCCACATGTCTGGCTAGTACACTAGGTAATCCATAACCAAGGAAGGAACATTCCGCTGTGCCCATAGGGCACTCGGTGGTTGAATGCATCGGGCTACCTCACGAAAATAATTCTCTGCCCTCGGGCATTTGGCGAAAGGTCCTAGAAGCATTTAGGCCAATTTGAGGGCATAATGTAGAGAAACACCTCCTGCTCAGGTGGGATATTGGCAGAATGGCGATAGCCAATGCTTACTATATTGCATTCACGAACGTTTCATCGCCCAGGGGGTAATTTGATGATTTGGGGCTTAGGCAGAAACATGTCACTGTCCAACTAGGGCAATTTGACGCTGATAAGTATGTCGGAAAATACCACCTATGAGGGAAATGGAATTGAATGCCCGCAGGGCAATATAAGACCCGCAGAACTCTTAGGGCAAAATGGGACGTCACGGGTGAATAAACTCAAAACTTCGACAGGGCAAAATTTCAAACCCTGAATCTTGGTCCTCTAGGAGAAATCGTTATATTTTCATGGAAAGGCATATTGCACGTCAGTAATATGTGTATAAATCGACAGTAACATTCTCGTCAAAACTGAAAGAGGTTGGTGTTCGGTAAGATCTGACCAGGCATATCGCAACCCCACGTGAATACACGCCACAGGCCCACGGGGGCAACAAACATGATTAAAATCTATCACAGAGTATAGCATTGGTGTCTTTGTTATAGTTTAATACTTATATTAGGGCCCAGTGCATGACCCATTTAGGGCATACTATTCTTTACACTCAGTGTCACAGTTGTTACAAGTGACTTGAATTCTAGACCATGTTCTCCTTAATTGGTATTCGCAGCGGGCTGTCTCAATCATACCGGGATTTGGATCACCTGACTGGCTGACCTGCATTCAATTGCCTGGGCATTGTCTAGTACAAAATATTGACTCGTTTTGCCAGTGACACACTGACGATAATGCATGTACTGTACTGGCAGCTGTCGTTATTTAGGCCACTCTGTATGTTACAGACAATAGCAATATTCATTGATACAATGCATTACGTGGGTTTACTTGACTCTACCATGCATGAAGCATGAACCATAAAATCCGAAATGTTTATACAGGCTCAGCCGTAGTCTTGGGAACCCCTATCGAGTTGAAAAAGCAGGGTTTCTAGTGAACAAGGAATATGAAATCTATACCATCATACCAATATGTCATGTTATGCCAGTACATAGACAGGCCCAACACGCAAGGGAATATTTCCTAACGGCTTGGGTGTCACGAATGAAAAGAAGAAGAGAGAGAAAATGAAATTGAGTATTGTTGGTCATAACATTAGAGTGTCGTAAAATTTAGACACGATTTGTTGTTGGAAATTGGCACCCAGCGGGCCTAAACGGGGTTAGCAAGATGTGCCATAAGGTGAATTTCCTACATGCTGCTACTGCATTAGGATTCAATTCGATCAAATTGTAATCAATTTTTCCCATAAATTTATTGATGAACGGCAGCCAAATAAGTCACATGCTACTGGGATGTAAGTCCTCGCAACACATGCCGAAAACGGAATGTTGTGGGAAAGGGGGAAAAACAACTGAATATACATAATAAATGAATATTCCCCTTGTTGCGGGAGAGTTGTGTCAACCGTTCTCAATTAACTGTAAACAACTGAATTTACCGTTTACCGTGTTAAAACGACCTCACTCGTTGGAGGGAGATTGTGTTACCATTTGACTAAGTCGTGTGCCCTTTGGCACAACTTGCCCACTTGGAGATCCAAGACATTGTGAATGATTTATCATTTCGAAATGCAGATTTCGTTGTCTGAAGCAAATACTAACCTTGATGGTGGATAATTCTAAGTTACCTATGTTGCAATAGTTCTGACTTCAGTATGGCGGCGGATCACTTGTTTAAATAGCGGGAGGGCACGTGCTCCCTTCGCTTGTGTAATGTCTCGGTAGAATCTTAACAAACTTCGTCCTGTGGACTTGTTTAATTTTTTATTATCAATAGAACACTGGCCTACCATAATGCAAGGGACAATAGTCTATGCACGACCGTATGCATGGCGCCCGTTTGTTGGCCGCCTAGCCCTATGTCCCTGGGGAGGTCTCGGGTTGGCCATTCCCTATACGGAGAACCAAATGTTCAGAAAGGGTTGCACACAGCATTTCCTCAAACAAGCAATAAAAACCGTCCTTTTCAGGATGCTCAAACGGCTCTTTTCAGAGCCACTCAGCATTTCCTCAAACAAGCAATAAAAACCGTCCTTTTCAGGATGCTCAAACGGCTCTTCTCAGAAATATAATTTGGTTGGCCGAAACGTCCAGGTTGGTTGGCGATCGTCTTGCGTGGTTGGCCGAAACAACCGAACGAGGTTGGCCGGCAAATGGTGGGGGGCCGAAAGGTGTTGGCCGAAACGTCCTTGTTGAGTCCTGAGTGATGATTACCGCTATAGTCTGGCCTGTTTTCGGCCATCAGTGGCTGTTCATGTTTGTGTAGCCTACTTTTCAACCATCCTGATCTGAACTGATAAAGGAGATATTTACTTGTTAGCACGAGGCTGAGACTCAAACCATATAGAGTTGCTTCACCGTAATAAATGCTCCCATGTGAAACACACTAACTATGACAATTATCACACTTCAATTTACTGGTCCGCTTGGTGACAGTGTGACTAGTCAGAATTTGTGAATTAGCACTTTAAACACATTAATGACCCTGTAATGACCACACTCGACCTTCAGTTAACAATCACTCAGAATGACGGCAGAAGCACATTCACTAGCTTCGTGTTACTCCTGACAAGACTTCCCAGGTCTAATAAAAGGACTGCTTACCCAACCAACTATCTATTTGTGTTGAGGGGAAGAGGGAGGAAGGGAAAGAAGACGGAAGTTCAACCTTTTCATTGCTTGTAAATTGATATCATTACCAAACAGCAGCAAGCTACGAGAGAAAATTTATACGTATATTCGACATTTACTATAGACCCTGCAAGGCTGGAACCCAAGATGCTGAAATGCACATGCGTGACAAAATCAATCAGATTATGATACGGGGATGGTATCATTATATAATCCGCCCACACTTGAAGTGTTCGGAGATGTTATGGTTTTGGGTGTGTAGCCGCCGTCTTCAGCCGCCACCGCCTCCGTTGCCTCCGGAACTTTAGGCGTAGCGCAATAACTCTTTAAAACAACGCTTTGTCCGATTGATCTGAAAGCTTGGTAGGCTAACCACTGACGCCATACACGTATGCCTACACTCACACATAGCCTCTTTCTTTTGTCTTCGTTCATATGAGGCGAACAAAAAGCATATCCAAGGGCGGCGATTTGTGTTGCCGATTTGGTGGGAGGGGGGGGGGAAATATGACTACTATCTCAGCGGATCGCTTGACAGATCCGCCTTGGTTGCAGAAAAGGCACTCCCGTGCCTGTGGGGCAGTAAGCAGGCATTCTAAAATTGATAACAAATGGTTTATTTTAGGAAAGGTCTCCAAAAACTTTCGCCTTGGGGATCGATTTTCAAGGTTTTTGCGTTGGTTGCTGCATGTACATACTAAATACAATGCAACTGAAGTTACGGTCATAAAAGAAGCAAAGGAACAAAGGGAACTGTGGCAATGTCACAGATTTCATCAACGACTTGCACTGACCCCTGTATGACCTATCACTTAGATAGACCTGGTTTTCTACCTCAACGGTTCCGCACCCCCTTTTATCTTTTTTGCGGACCACGGCGCATGCATGGGAGGGAAACTTGCACCCACCAATTGGGGCCGGAAAGGTTGGGCCAAATAAGTATTGGCACAGAGGCGAACCGCAGCGCTCACAAAAGATGCATCCTTTTGGACATTCCATCGAGAAGTCCGGGGCATTTTTTTGATATAAACTTTACTTCACCTGATTTTCAATCATGTCTTGCACGAATGTGTGGCGTTCCCTGCCGAATCTTCCATATCTTTTTGAAGGGTTCCTACCCGCACCGTTTGCCTGCCCTCTTAGTATGTGCACCGTGCACGTATCACCCAACTTTCAACAAGTGGTCGCGCCCATAATTGAATTGCTTACATACTCACATCGATTTCGAATTTGCCGATAACCATATATGCCGCAAAAACAACACTACAGATCCCGCCAGGTGTAGACCTACTCTACTCCGTCGCTCAACCCCCTTCACCTCAAGATAGCGATGTGTACGTTAGTTTTGTTTGTTCATTTAAGTAACTGGTTCCTTAACAGGGAATCGACAACGTCCATAAGGAGCAACACACCACGCTGTTAAAGCCAGTCTTATGCAAACGATAGGGATTGTAGGAGAACCCTGATTAAAATTCGAGGCATTTTATTTTTTGGTAAGGACCCTCATATATCTGCACAAGGCACCTCATATGTCTGAGGCACTACCGTTACCAAAATACCCCAGGCGCGTAGCGCGAAAAAGATCGAAAAAAGGCGAGCCGCAAAATTCACTCAACTTGATCATTTATGCTTCATGCATTTTGTTTAAACACGGTTGCTTGCTGGATATGTCGGATCCAGTGTCCGTATGGGGGGGGGGGGGGGGCCAACCAAAACACAAAATGCCTTGCGTCCCTTCCCAAAACCAAATATTTTCCCCGCCCATGATTGCGCAGCCCTTGAGCATATCTAAAAGCTCGATATATTGTTAGAATATATTTTGTCTTCACAGTAGGGGGAAATTCTTGCATCAACTTCACCTTCATTGAGCTGATGTCTCTGAGCCTAAAGCATCCATCCCCTAGTTCGCACGCGTACACACGCAGAAAACGCCGGCAGGATGTCGACAGTAGTCATGATATACATTTTAATGATAATATATTGGTGATACCTGCCATTTTTTATTTTTTTCGAAGTCCGAGGAATCTATGCAGTCATGACAGTAGTGCGTGTGGTACGCGGCTTTTAACACAATACACTCGACCCCCCCTGGATGGATGAAGCTCATACTTGGTTTGGAGTGTTCCCCATGATAAGTAGCATGAACCTATTGTTTTGAGTCAGGTCCGAGTCATCTGAGGTCAACAAAGGTCAAAGTCTGAGAACCTTGTAACACGCTACTCCCGAATGGTTGCGTCTGATCGGGTTCAAATTTGTTGTGTAGCTTTTCTTATGGGAGTACAGGAACCTCCTATGTTTTTTATATAGGTCGGAGGTGAATTTTTGGTCAAAAATAGGACAATTTGAAAAGTTTCTAATTTGGCCAATTTTGGGCTTTTGAACACGATAACTCAACCCCACGTGGATGGATGAGCTCAATACTTGTATGTGTGTGCC
>JAODTK010000979.1:0-12877 GCA_026419785.1 Sclerodactyla briareus
CCAACCCGCCCTTCCCGATAAAGAAAACTTACAAAACACGCTCGTTCATTCCGCCGTAACACAACTAGTTAGCTGCTATGGCATAGGCACTATACACTAGAAAATGCGCAAAAATTAAGAATGGGCTATGTGGAATACAGGCCGTACTGACACCGACACTGCAGGCCACCTAACCATGCCTCGAGCGGCATGGAGTACCGAAGCAAGACACGCGCCTGGAACTTGATTGTGAAAGTGCTAAAATCATTTCTGAAACTAATATTATAATCGTTATATCCAGTAAAAATTGTTGAATTCACTCCATCCATGGATTGGTGATGTATCGTAGGTTACGCGAGGAGCACAGGCCACAACATCGTTATCGCGGAGAGTGGGCGATGGGGATGCCGACGACGCTCATTGAGCGATTCGGTTTGATACCATTTGTTTGTGTATGGACGGTATGCACTGGCAATGAATCGAGCAATAGTTTGTGTACTGAGGGCATGCAAAAGACAATATTTGGGCGCGACGGGAGGATGGGCGCTGAGCGGAATGAATTCGGTGGAGAAAAATAACCCCCCAAACAATCATACCTGAAATCCTTGTCTTTGCTGTAACAAAACAAACTTTAAAAACTGTGATGATGGATAACTTATACAGGAAAGCATTAGTCTGTCGGAGTAACACGAGGGCCTCTCACTTTAGGTAAACACAATCCCCTTGTAGAAAGGAAGAAAGAGACCCAAGCCTGGAACATGTAAAGAAATAGTTTTTCCTCCTACAAAGTTTAAAGTATTGGAATGGATCCAGAAAATCAAGATATTTCTGATTCTGCACTTAGATACATGGCCAAAGGTTGCAGCTCACTGCTATGGAAAGAAGGAGATACACTGACAAGCTACCGACCCTGTTTGGAGCCAGTAGTAAAGTGTTATGTAACCGCTGTGAAGCTAGTAAGCCCAAACTGATTGTTTTTGCTGTCAAAAAATGCATCATTGTGTGGAATTAACCAATGACCATGCTAGAATTATAGCTTCAATTCATTTCTCAACAAGTTTTAGGTTGCCACTTTTGCCAAGTTTTTCATCCCAGTTTACTATATGGCCTACATATTTTGCGACCTAAATTGATACTCCAACATTCAGAGGATATTGTTACACACAAACAAAAAGGTGTGGACAGACGGACAGACAATTTACAGAGAAAAAGTGACGAGTATGTCTCTCTTGAACATACTTCAGGCAAGACCAAAAAACGCAGGATGAATGTGAGATGGTGGATCTGGTAGAACATGGCATGGCATTTTAGGTTGGGGGAAATTGTGTGAAGAGCAGGGAGCACTGAGAAGGAAACCTTTTTTTAAAGCAGCTTACCGTAATAAAAACTAATTTAAAAATTAAGATTTTGAAATAAGTTACCATAGCGAGGTAGTTGTTAGGGTAGGCAGTATCTGAGCAGATAGAAAGATGACAATTTTCAAAATAATGTAAAAAACGTGCAGAATAATTGTTAGCAGTGATGATGGAATGTAAACTGTGAGGGGGATGAAAGAAAACGGGAATACTTTCTATTCAGTGACTTCTGGAGTTCGTAAGCTGCTTTTGTTCTTGGCTCATATCAGAGAGTAGGCTCAACTTTCAACTTGGTTGACCAAAGGTAGGACAATGCGGACTAAATTGGTGGGTCTCTGCAATCTGCATCGCAAAGGAGTAAATGATAGATGCGATAGCCCCTTTTGGCGGGCCTCCACCTGAATTGCTGTCCTCAAAATAGCAGTTTAAACCATTTGGCAAATGAAATGGCCTTTTTGCTTGTAGCAGCTCACTCAAATGAGTAAATACTGTAATATTTTAAGGCGCCTCAACAAGTAGGCTATTCAGAAAATTTTATCCTTGATCCTCGTGTGTGAATTGTAGATGGTTACGAGCAAAATTTTCAGTGTTATATCAGTCGTTTATAGTAAAAAACAGTAACTCTCATGTTAATGAAAAATATGGGGGAATTTTGAATGTTCAAACAACTCTGGCTCAGTAGACGGACTAGCCCCCCACTGATTTAAAGGACCCAAGCAGCTCTAGACAAGCAGCGCTGTAAGTTGAGGCCATATTACCAAAAACGTGGAATAGTGATCTAGGCCCCATTTCCGAACATATATATAAAGTGGTATGGTTTGTTGAGATGGCTATATGGTTCCTCGGACTTGACTACAGAGACTTGTAATCCTGCTGTGGGGTGACTGATGTAGCAAGGCTATCCCAGACAGGAACCAAACAACGACTCTATCTTCAGATGATCCAACAAGAGCAATCAAAATGCAGGGTGGAGAGAGAGCTGAAAGAATCAACCTGGGCAATCCCCTGAAACATTAACACCCATTCATATATTTGCCTTTTCGAGGCGTCCTCGCAGCAGCCATGTGACAAGGGGGGTTGCGAGCGGGGCAGGAAGGGTTCTGATCGTGGGAGCATCATCAAATCTTTTTTGTTTTATTATTTCTAGCCCATGTTATGTAACTGCTCCACTTCCACCGTACTTTCTTAACTGCCAGCAGATTCCCCAAAAATGTCCAAACTGTCAGCTTCAATTGAACTGCAAAACTATCTTAGAGTATGAAGTAATGTGTAACTGAGGAAGGCGGCGGGGGGGGGAGTATGGGGGAAGGGGGGGTGAGGCTATGGGGGGTAAGTGGGGATTCTCCTCCCTGAAAATAAAAGTGGTGGATAATTCCCTTCCCCATCCTTTTGCAGATTTGATTGTTCAGTTAAGGACACTGTGTTCTCACTGTGAATGGACCGTGGCACATATAATTGTTGGAAAGTGGTCTGATAAAACTCGGCAAGGGGCAATCCACGGCCTTAGCAACAGGTCTGTCCCTCCCACCCCTACCAAATCCTGGGCAGGAACCCTGAGATAAGCATTGGTTTTGTCGAGCGTGATACCTAGAGTTTTTCCCGAGAGTGATGAGGACCTCTATATATTGCATAGGAACATTTCCGAAATACCAATTATTTGAGGGTGGGGGGCGGAGGAAGGAGGATAGGGCAGGGGAACGGTCCGACTCCCGTGCGACACATCTGGGGGCGCAACACAACAACAACATGAGGCCCATCATCCCATGTACAGGACAACAACGAACAAGCTCTAATTAAAGCTGGCATACTCAGCCACAACCCGGCCTATGGAAGCTATAATACATATTGTAGTGTCCCGTTATTGGCTACACCAAAAAATATGAAGGACAGGCATAAACTCACAGGAGTGATGAATCTATGCAGTGAGAGATATTCATCTGCGGGTGAACTCGCAGAGGACTAAGGCTCACTGATGTAACCTCCTGCCTCCACCAAAAGTGAGTGAGGCTTAGGGCTCGTCACAATCGCAGTTTCTCAGAGAGTGACACATCTTAGAGCATCGTGGTTCATTTTATCTGTTGAAGGAGAAGAAATATAAGGTGGTTTAAAGTGATTCTTGATGAAACAGATTTTCTGTGAGTCACACAGTCACTACACAAATATGTTATTATATATAATACACCTGTATATGAACACCTCTTCCAAGTCTGCCATCAGTCTGTATATAGTTGAAAGCTTTTGGCTTATAGGCAAAGATGCTTGCCGTTGTTCCTCGTTGCCCTTTGATTTAGATCAATGCCCTTTCTAACCAGATACAACCATACAGTTATTAAAAACTTGGACTGTGTCAATTCAAATCAGGCAGGAAAACAACAGTGTAGAACTAGGCAATCCATGTGGAAGGATGCAATGTGAAGGAGCTCTCCCTACACAAACAAAGGTGAAGAGTATGCAAACAGTGACTGTTTAGAGCCAGGTCATGTGACATAAAGACACAGTTCAGAGTGGGGGTGTGGGAATTGCCCAGAGGCACTGCTACGCGTAGAGGAATTTTGATGGGGGTGGCCATGTGAGGGTTAAGGGAGGGGTTGTTGCCCTCCGTTGGAAAAATTTTGCATTTTAGAACCCTCAGATGAATGCTGGTTCAAATTGGCATGCATTCGAAGTATTTTGTTCCCTATAGCAAAAATCTGTTCTGAGAAGTGGAAAATTTTCTATTCACGTGGTTTCAGGTCAATAGGGTACAGGGACTTTCCATTTTTTCCAGGGGGGGGGCAGAAAAAAATTCCCCCAATTGAGCCGCCTGATGGAAAAGTACTACCGCTCAAGCAAAAAAATTGCTGGTTATTGAAATTCCGCTGAATTCGCCATTTCGCATTTCGACTGTATATTCGTCTACAATTTTTTCATCCTCACCGCGCTCTTATTGAACGAAGAATCAACGTATCGGTCGAATTTGATGGGGGTGTCTATGCTCCTCATCTAGGCCATGCCTTCAGCTGCCAGGAGGAACCAGGTGCTAAGCCACATGGTCAACAATTGCAATAATCTAAAAAAAACCTAAATAATTTGCCGAATCTCAAATAGTTATTATTGGTTTGCAGGACAACAAAACCAAGGATATACTGTGCAGGAAGAACGCAATTTTCCTACGCATGCTGGATATATCAGGATATCGCCATAGGCGTACGGGGGTCAATATTCGGGGAGGGGTTCCATATTTGTCACTGTATTGCCCGAACTGGGAGGGCTAGCTAGGGCAAGGGCTAGGCTGGGCCTACCCCCCATTTGCACCCCGCCTATGTTGGTGGATATGACCAAAACAATATTGGAAACTATTCAAGCCAATCTGACGGGGGAATGAGGAGAGCGGGAAACAACATCAGTGAGATGTGTGGAGGGTATCTGCGCACCCTATCCGTATGCATGTCTCTCTATGATCTAACAAAAAAAAACAAAAAACAAACTTCAATGGGGTAAAAAAATCGTTGTAAAAAAGTACTACTGCGGCGAGCGCGCAAATTTTTGCCAGACTGTTGGCTATGACCAAAAAATTGGGCTGTGTCAGAGGAGAAATCGAGCAATCTGACTAGCAAATGATGAAAGAGAGAGCCGCATAAGTGCCAAATGTTGTTGTCAACAAGTGAAAACTGAAGAAAAAAATTGGGGGAACCCCGATTGGGGGTGGGCCCATGGCCCAATGTGAGCCCCCCCTTGGCTACGCAAGGGCCAAGCAAGTAGTTATCAAACTTGATGGTTGTAAGGGATTACTCGCTGATCCTGGGTCAACGTTCCAGGGTGATGCTCCCCGTTTTCATTGTATTAGACTCACTGGCGGATGGTAATGACTCCCAAGGTTCGACACTCCCAGAAAGGTCAATGTTCTAGGATTTAATAATCCCAGGGTTGGATATCTGGGTTAGGTATTCCACCTACAATATGGGAACATCTACCCTGTGAACATCAGACCCTGGGAACAGTCAAACCTTGGAAACCTGAGAAATTGGAAAATAGGGACTCGGGGGGAAGATGCAACCTGGGAACAGTGGCATCATACATGTAGCCCATAGAATGAGTGTCACATTGTAACACAAGGCAAATCAAGTGTCATTGCCCCACTCTATCTTACCTAATTATGGAGGTCCATGAGGGAGTTCTGTTACATCAACAAACATTGACAAATTGATGGAGTGCTAATGGCACTGTGCTAGTAAGCACACTATTCGAAACACTAAATGCTACCAAAGTGCAAAAATTTTGACAAAAAAATGCAAAGAAAAAAATTCATGAACTTTGAAGTCCAATTATATCCCTAAATTTCAGCATGACCCCTGGACAAAGATAGCATGACTCTCAGCTGACTTTCAATAATATCATAAGGAAGCGTAAACTACTTGAGTTTTGTACGTTGTCAGTTAACACCTGGAACATGATGGATAAGGTACGAAGGAGATTTATCTACTAGATATATTTTGTCAGGTTGAAGACCGCCTTCATGGAACAAAGAAGGTTCTATTAAAAATACTCAAAAACTATGGAAATGACCAGGGATTTGAGGTCGAGGTTATAAGAGGCCTATACTAGAAGGTCCTTTTGGCACTAAAACGGCCGAATCTGTGTCCATTGCCTAACACATGAAAACTAGAGGGAAGAAGTCAGTATAGCATCCGTCAGAAAACCTTCTTCCAGAGGGGGGATGACACTAATGCTCCAATGATCCTCTCTAATGCCCGGCGGGAGCCTGACTTGGGAGTAACCAATGTCAAAGATGAAGAATAGGACAAGAGAGAAAAAAAAAAAAGGCATCTCAAAGGACCTCCCCCACAAGTTTTCTGTACAGTACTCATGTAGACCAACAGCCTACAGGATTGTGTGTATGAGAGTACGTATTGTGAGGGTTATAGTTTCGTCCGATTGGTTTTTGTGTAAACGGCTTCACTGATGAGCGAGATATCAATAGGATAGATGCACTAGAATTGTTCAAAACATGCTCAATAAATCATCAGAGACATATAACAACAGGTCGGAATGAAAATTATCGGAACACGCCACTTCACAAGAAACTCATTTAGAAACACTTCATACATATCCAAATTCAACAAATTTTCTTGTCAAATTCTCTTATGGGGATTCGGTCTCGGGCCCAATTGGTCGGATAGATTAGAAGAGGACAACGAAATGCAGCATAACTATAGCATCAATTCACACTATCTAAACACTCAGGTGACGCTCCACGAGGCTCAGAGAAAATGCAATGCTCAATAACTAGGATTAGTGAAATGTTGTTCAATTATATGCAAAATACACAAAAATTATGTGACTTTTGGGAGGTTGGAAGCGGGGTTGAAAACAACAGTAACCTTCATCGTGATATTTGTCTTTAGATCACTGATTGTGTTATTTAAAAAGCCACCACCTTGACCAGGCATTCTTGAAAACATTGTGGAATACGCAAGTCAATGAATTTGACATAATTAAAAAAAATTAAACCCGCCCTAAATACAAGAATACAATACCCTACCGGCTGACGAGGGGCGGAATTCCACGTCGGGACACCATCTCCATACCAATTCTATGGAAATCATTGCTCCTAAAACAATTCTGAGGCCCCGAGAACCAACAAAGATCAGAGAAAATATAAAGACAAGGGTAGGAAGATGTAATGGGCTTCTATCCCCAAAAGTCAGTGAGAGTCGCCTCATGGTGCACGGAATCCACGAGACCCCAGGATAATAAGGTGCATAAAGTGAGATGATCCAGGCACGACAAAAAGCTAATACACGGGAAGCTCCGTTCAAGGGAACCACTAGAATAGTGCCCACACAAAGGGCACTATCAAAAGAGGTTTTGGAGTTGCCTAGCCTACCCGTATAGGAAGGGTCCAAATTTCGGTTAGTGGACCAAATTGTTTGTTACCAGCATTTTTCGCATTTAAAGGACCTAGATTTGCATGGTTTTGTAACTAACGCGCGCGATGAGAATAGACCCCTTTTTTGAACTGTAATAGGAGTTTCTATTTATGCCACGTTCGTCTTGACCAAATAACGTATGTATTAGAGTCGACCAAATCACACATCAGTATTGTAATTAGAGAATCCTTATATAAGTGAAGCCCCTTGTAGCAGGGCCTCTTCCCACTCTGTCTGCCCAGCCGTTAACGCCTGCCTATGGGGGTGTCAGATGGCAGGTATATACTAGAATGAATAAAATTTAGTGTACTACACCGTATCTCTACTATGACTCCTTATCAGTCTTTTCCTGAGTACCTGATGTCCATCGGATATATAGAAGTGACGACGCGGGACTGACGCTCCATTCACTGTGATGGGCAAGAAGAATGCGTTAATTTGACTAACCGATTTGTTACAGTCACTCTCCATGCCAAGGGCAGCCAGCCCAACATGAAGTAGGGGGCAGTCGATGAGGGGGGCAACATTTTTTGTAGCCAAGTATTTTGTGACTAGTGAGGCGGAGCGGCCACCACCAGTGGCGCGGATAGGTTAGAAAATTTTGATAAATTGAGCCTCTCAGATCACCAGGAAAGGCCTTCCCAGCTGCGGAGAGGGCATGGATAATCGTCTTATTATTAATCAACATACTAAATCACAATATTTAATATTATTATATATTAGCTAGATATATTCTTTTTTTGGGGGGGGGCCTATAATATTTTGGGGAGGCAACAGCCACTACCCCCCGAAGAACCGCGCCTGCGCCAGATTCTAAAGAGCGGAGTATCCCAAGGCAGGGAGAACCGGGATATAATTAGGATAGAAGACACACTCAAACTAGATAAACAAATGTTGACGTTGCAAGATCAAGTGGTTAAGTAGGCCCCTATGAGGGAAACATGCATATAAAAATCCCGGCCAGGGAAGACAAATCAGTAGAATGAAAGCATGGCGAAGTGACAATAGCAGGAATTTTCCTTTTATAGAACTTATCATAGAGCGAAACCAAAAATAAATCTAGTTGAAGGCTGATAGCTTTTCAATCTCGATCGGCTGGTCTGACGATATATATACGAAAGGAAGCTTGCTGAACAGGGTGGCACGGACACAGTCCGTCAGGGGGGATATAGGAATTCCGGTAGAGGGGCGCAAAAATACTTCGCAAAGAAGGGGTCAGGAAAACCTTTGCACTATCTAAGCAGAGCACACCACGGTTCCGCGCAGCGACAAACATGGGCGGCCTATACCGGGGGAAGGGGGGGGGGGGGGGGACATGTCCCCATCCAATTAGAGACGCTCCCATTTGATTTGTCTTCCACACATTTGTTTTGGCCTGTCCCCCCCCCCTCCCATCTCGGAGAGAACGCGGCCATGGCATACATGAGAAAATTTCTTGTGCTCCACAAAACCTCAGATGGTTGGGACGGCATCTGGTGTATAAAGTTACAGGTACCCAGAGGTTCTGGAGGAAGGTGTCTGAGAAATTTTGCTCTCTGGAGTTTGGACGTGGCTCAGAAGCAAAAAAAACAATAAAAAAAAATCAACAGAACGTCATGCCTCTGACGGGGCAACGAATTGAATGACCAAGGTCAAGGCCCAAGGTAATGATTGCACCAGTCATTAGTCCATTCTCTCAAATAAAAATGAGTTGCAAAAGAGGTGCTTTGAGCAGTGGGGATCAAACGACTTTCCATTCTGGGGGCACAAAGGGGGAAAGGTACTTTAATGGAGTGGGGGGGGGCAACCAGCAAATTTAATATCATCTACGCGAAAACGCACATCGGTTGGCGGATGTATATACTAGGTCAGCGAGTGCAAGATGGCGGAAAGAAATGACCCTTCTAGGGCGTTTTAGATGCTGCATGTTTCCAAACTTTCAAACGATGTCTCAAGCGGACCCAAAAAAAAATAAAAACAAAATAATCTGAAACATCCTTTCCTATATTTTCAAGTGGGAGCGCCGGGTGCGGCCACAATGCGATCCGCGCCCGGTGTGGCGTTAGTGAGTGATATTTTCACATGTCGTACATACGAGTACGATGGGCGCGGGGGGGGCCGGGTTTCATTTAATTACGACAGACTCAGTCTATAGGGCCAGGGGCAGTGGGGGCTCCAGTAGCTTGTCATGGCATATAAGCTGACACAGAGACTAGCTGAGATCATTCGGCTAATGTAAAAAAAATGTATATGCTGCGGTTTCAGCACAAAAAATTAATGGGACGACGTGAAACATACTGGGCCAGTGTTTCGCACTAAGGCGAGGATTGCGGGGGATTCCCGCACGACAGCCAGAACGCAGAGAAATAAAATTGTGTGCAGGAAATTCCCGCACAAGATTCTCACAACCGGGGATTGCAAAAAATAGTGTGTATAATATGGTGCGCGGTTCCAGATCGACGATAGTGAGAAGAATTCATGACAAACGTACGTATGGGCAAACAGCACATGCAGTGGACTGTTGTAGTACCGATGAGTACTAGTACGCGGCAGAAGAGTACACGGATAACACGACATCTCCTACGTAGTACGAACGTATATATATACAAGCCCAGCCCGGTCGACCGTCTCCACGAAACAGGGCGCTCGTGCAATCACCAGGAAGCCCTAACGTACGTAAATGGAATATTTACAAGAAAGGCACGATCGAAATCAGTCATAAAAACACCGAAAATCAATGCTAAACCTCATGTATGATTGTTGGTATCAACCAATTCTCATGATTCACGTTCGTTCATTCAGAGAATTGTACGATAACGCAAATTATATATTGCAGTATCGCTGATCGACGATCGAATAATCCACTCATTAACATAGAGTTCTATGGGAAAATCCTATTGAAGGTAGTGGGTGTGAGAGGTTCGTTGCCGTCGTCCATAGGCTTGCGTAATGTTGTGTAGCGTGCAGTGGAAATTGGGAGCAATTAGCTCGTGAACGGCATGGGTGAGGACACAGTCAAGCGGGCTATAAAGTCAGTGCACACATGCGGAGCAGTGAGCTAGCAAAACATAAAGTGGTATGTTACGTATGTAATAAGGGTGAAGCTGCGATTCAGCATCGGCTGGAATATCGCCAACTAATGCAATTACACAGTCGCAACCATCACATGGGGCAGTTTGATGAACTTTTAAACAGATCGCAGAATACCAAGTCTGCGATGGACGCGAGGCTGGGATCGGAAAAAAATACAGCACTGGATTTGGTAATTTCAAAAGACCGGGATATGGTAGCCAATACCAGTAATTTCCGCCAGTACCCGTAATTGTAATTGTGCATTTGACCGCCGGTGCTGCGAGTACTAACGCTGCTGCGAGTACCGGTACCAATAATAACGATACCGGTATACCGCCGCCAACCTAGGGTATAGCCATTGCCTAATATGATGGTGAAGCGGATCGCATCTTCGCAATGCACGGAGTTTGCATGCCCAACATCGTTCAACGTTGACAGGACATGGGAGAAAAACACGGACAAGCAGTCAAGACAATATGAACACAGCATGTGGGTATTTAAGAGGGTTGAGCAACTAGTGCTTATCGGTACATTTCACAGAACTGCACAGGTACAAATGATATTATGACCATGTGCCTCTGGTTAGCAAAGCACGGTAAAATAACGTAGAGAGTAAAAACAACCAAATCTGATATTTTTCCCCCAAAAAAACATCACATGGGGGACAAGACATGTAAAGGTGTAATATTTAATACTTTTCCACAAAGTCTGAAGCACATTATTCATGAGGAGTCTTCAGACAGTGGATTTTCGTTTTTAGTGAACTGGGCCTCAGTATTTTTTGATATTCATGGTTTGTTATAGCAACATTCACATATCCGCATAGTCCTACCCTCTGGAATTAATGGTAATAATTATGTAGATTTTGTTACATTTTCGCCCTTTTTTTTTTTTTGTGTTCCCTGCAAAATACAATTTTTCCATAAGAGCAAACATAAACTGAGGATCCATAAAAAAATTGCTGTCTTGATGAAAGACGTTCCTTTTTCGGTGGGATAGGGTACCTTTTTCGGTGCTTTAGGATTCGAAATGTCTCAGCTACCAGGGTCTTTCGGTCTCAATGACCAACACAGTGATAGAGCTTATTAAGACTACAATGAGTGTTAGTTAAGTGTAAGGGACGATTAGTAAAATTGTCGTTACCCACAGGGCAGTCACGAGTTTTAGTTAATAAAGGTATTTTTTGTCGCCGCCCGAACTTCATGAGGGAACTTGTGCGAAAACTGGCCGGAAGATAAGGTCCCTCCTAGAGTTTTGAAAATCCTTCCAAAAAAAATCTTGGGAGGGAATTCCCTCCCCAAAATTATTCCTTAGCGCTACCACTGCGGTAGGCACACTACATAGTGCCCTAGGATGGTCGGACACAGGCTGTTGAATACATGAATTATGTCACAATAGAGTTACAAACACGTGATTTCCACTTTCCGAAGGGGCAAGGGGCGCATTTTTCCTGGATGAGGGGGGCGCATCTACAAAAAAACAACCCAAAATCGTGAAGGGGGGGGGCAAGCTGCCCTTGTTGCCCCCTCCGTAAATCCCCGCCCACTGCTCCCATTGCATATTTTATTGCCGTTCTACATTATTGTGGACGACTTGGTGTTCCATGGTGAGAAGCCCGAAATCTGAGTCTTTTATAGACCCACGGATTTAATACTTCAGATTGGGTTTGTAGAGAATAGCGCCCATATTTTATTGGTAAACATGCATACAGACCCTAATTGATTGTTAATATGTGATCTTGTAGGGTTGGTCGCGGTATAAACTCGGTATTGTGTATTAGTACCGGTTCTCGCAGCACCGGTACTCGCAGAACCAGGGGTCAACTGCCTTTTACTATAACCGGTACTTGGCTAAAAATTACCGGTAATTGGCTCCAAACACCGGTATACCAAATACAATCATGTAATTTTTCGCCGCCCAAGCCGCCCCCCGCGTAAAGCACTCGCAGCTCATCCCATCCTGTTGAATAATGATAAAACTGCCCACGTTTATTGCGAGCTGTGTATATTTGCCGAATATCCCAGCCACCGCGAACATCGCAGCTTTATCGTAGCGTAATAATGAAGCTGCATGCAAAGCTATGTTATATGTTGCACGCTCACTCGCCCAATGCTGTATGTTGCACTAGTTTTCAAGACATAGCCCTGTTTGGTGGAACCCGTGGTCATCACCTACTTACTGTTCACTAGCATTCTGACAATGCATTCCCACTGGATATGTACATGGCGTTACACAACTACCAGTAGGCCACTCCTATTGACTTGTACAGGCCGCCGACAGCAAACGCTTTTTATCGCCAACACAATTAATAACATCTAGGGTAGTTTCGCTTCTAACTTACTCCTGTTAAGGATAGTCTTGTGTTAATACGATGATACTTGATATTCCCATTACCTGCGTTCTTTATGTACACCACCTCGCGGATTTTCCTGCAGTGCGCCATCATGTATTTGTGGTTTGTATCTTATCAATCATCGTCCTTGTCCAATTGCAATCTCCTTCCAATCTTGGAAGGGCAAGCACAACAACTGATAGGGAACACACACCCCCGTCCGCAGATTCAAATATTCTGTGACATGGTTG
>JAODTK010000980.1:0-21821 GCA_026419785.1 Sclerodactyla briareus
TGCTGAATCTCATTAGAAAAATTATTAAACAGCTTTCTTTCATACAGTGGCAATTTTTGACATACCTTGTTGAAGCTCCTCAAACTTCTTCCGGAGGACTTCACAGTATGTTCCATCAAGTCCGAGGTCGGTCGCATCGGCAATCAGCTCCTGCAGGGGTGGAGTGGATCATAGAGGACAGTGATCAGACATGTGGAAGAAGGTAGTGTATTGGCATATATAACCACTAACACCCCACACTCTGTCTCTCCATTCCCCATTCGCCACCTGGGCTAATTGTGCCCCACACCACTGGCCGATGCCTGGAAGCAGTGAGAAATCTTGGTCCAAATTTAGCACATACTCACAAAACCTGGCGACTTTGAAAGAATTTCCATGCCTTTATCATTCATGCAACCAACCCACAAACAACCAATTTGTCCATGTGTCTCATGACCCAGAGACCAACCTGTGCAAAACAAAAAAAAAAAAAAAAAAAAAAAAAAAAAAAAAAAAGCACAAAGTCTCCTGAAGAAATCGCTAACCGCACCAGGACACTAAATACTAAACCACTGTATCATGAAATACAACTATAACACCTACAACATTGTTCATCATCAATATATCTACAACTACAGATTGAAACAATTAGGCACAATTGAACCATAACCATCCAATGAGAAGTTTAACATTTCACTAATCATAGCGCCTCATCTCCCACACAATACAAAATCATGTGAATCACCACACAATTTATCAATTCTGAAACCTTTAGGCTTTTAAACTTAGCTTTCAGCTATTGTTAGAAATGGTCGGCTCACAAACGTCGCTAGGTTATGCAAAGGCTTTGAACTGTTCATACTTGTGGTCCAGACGTTCTCCCAAATATCTACAATTTATTTTTGTAAACTCAACATTTGAAGTAATCATTGTACAACTGTAGTAGTACTGTAGTCTTGAAATTGTAATGCGACTGATTGCATCCGATTCTCTCACATCCCTATCAAAGTCTACGAAAGTAAAACACACCACAGCCTGAACTCACCACTATTGAAAAATAATCCCTTCATACATGCTCTTCTATATCTAAGCTGTGACTTGTGAACCTACTGTTCCTACAGAAAAAAAGTGCTGAAATCTCAGTGTGCACTACAATATCCGCAAACCAACTCACTTGTATTTTGCCCATCTAAGTTGCGAACCATCAAAAGGGAAAATACTTAGGGATTTCCAAAGTGTGATTCCTATCCAAGAGTCCCAATAAGAAATGAAAGTAGAGAATATGAACGATACTATATAAATACAATTATAACATCATTACATGAATATGACTTAAGATCGCTGGGGACAATGCTTCTAAATAGTTCCTAATGAATAGCAGAGTGGATTATGTTTAACGTGTGAGTGCCAATATGTAATAAAATAACACACTGCAGGCTTCTCATGATATTCCAGGTCATTTCAGTATGAAACTACTGATACTTACAAAATGTGTTTTAAAATGTTGGCAATGTGTTTCAGAACGAAACTCCCCCCTCCCCCCCCACCTACCCATGATGTGGATGACAATATTAAAAATCCTATAATTCTTATCAAGGATGCCACCCAAGTCCAGGAATAAGGCGACCTTTGGGTGCTTGATGGGCACTACTACACATACTGGTCCAGTGCCAGAATTGTGGCTCTTGAATGATTGTGGATAATACAAGATACCAGCCTTTAAATAGTGCCAGACATCTTGTATAGGCAATTTGGGGAGGTAATGTCTGTCTTAGTTTTGGGTACAACTGACTGCTATGGGCACATCCAGACAAAAGTGTGTAGCAATTTTGCTCATTTGATGAGGCATTTTTCCGCGATGGCTACAACCAGCTATTCAAATAGCTGAAAGTACATGAAAGGTCTCTGACAAGCCACTTAATGGGCCTAACTGCTGCCGCCCTTGGAATAAGGACTGTAGGAAAACTGCAAGGGCAGCATCCTCATGTTCTCTGAGCACACGCGGGTCAGAAAATTGGACTATTGACCTGTCTCCTGGTAGACCAAGAGTCTGCGCTTGACAAAACCCCATTTCAACATAGCCAAATATATATATATATAACTCCTTTTTGACGAGGAATTTACAAGAGAAAATCTTTCCGATTTTGGGTCTGAGTCCTGAGGGAATAACAACAATATATTCGCCCCTACTTATGCCTTTGCTTAAAGAGTGCCCTGTTCATATGTTTGTAACACAATGTTTGTATGCTCATGTTCAGACAAGATGAATGTTTTGCAACCTTCAAAGAGCTAAAAAAATAATGTGTTCAGTATGTCACAACAGCAGTGTTAAATTTCCTTTCAGCCTTTATTTTTCATGTCCTCCTTCCCAGCTGCAACGCTTACCATTACTGTATGATTTCTATTGTCTGACTGATAAAAGAACAATTGAAAAAAAAACACTGTTGAAACGATAGTATCATGTAAACTTTTTGTATTTCCTGTGAAGGTCACTTCAGCGAACCAATTCTACAACAGTACGGGGTTTGTGAATCTGTGAGACTACGAATACTTACCCCGTACACCATGCACCCCCTCATTCTAATCGAGTGTCTGGCATTTTAACATAGTACCGGGTTGGCCACCCCCCCATCGCCCTTCTCTTTTTCAGGGCTAGGCGTCCGCATTCTCGAGGGTTACCCCGGAAGCGAATGTGTGGCGCCTCGACGGCCCCGGGAGAAGGGATGGATGGGTGGGACGTCGTATAAGGGGTAATTTCGTAGTCTCCCAGATTCACAAACCCGTCTGTTTTGTAGAATCTATTTCCCCTACTCAACTTATACCACCTTATCCTAATCGACCATGCACCAGTCTAGCACAGGGCGCTTGGGGGTGGGCCCGTGGCCGTTCGCGCCGTGCAGGCGGATGCTGAGTAGAGTCGGGAGGTTGCAGAGTGGCCGCTAATGGCCAACTTCCCTTCCTTGTCAACCGCTCTGTCCCATAAGCACCGAACAAGGGGTTTTTTTTTCGGAGTCTTCCCCACCGCCGCTTTCCTCACGACTTCTGTCTAGCCTGTTCGATAAGCACGCTGGCCGGCGGATGCGGAACCACATGATCGCCGTGACGGATCAAACGAGTCCCCCTCGATACCAAGCCCATGGCCCTGACGTGCACCATGCTTGTCCTCGGTTTTCCTCAATAAGACGACCCGATCGCGGGGCGATCAATCTCGGCGCGAACCGCCACCCGACGGAACTCTTTGCCAAGAAAAGCCGGACACGAGAGGGAACGGATCCCCTCTGGACCGTGCCAGGGAGGACGGCTTAGTAGTAATCGCCTCAAGACGCTTCCTGCTGGCTCGCGAGGGGCCACGCCACCCCCAACAAAACGGCGTTGAGGTGTGAGCTCCAGCGCTTGTAAGGCGTTTTGCGGATGTGGCGAACACAGCCGGAGAGCCAAAAAGACGGCAGGAGACGCTCGCTAACGTTCTCCTACGCTGGCGTCAGTGACCTCCTCCCCCTCCGCCCGGAGGAGGATGTTGGCGACTCGCAAACCGGCTCCGGAACGCCGGCTTGTTCTGAGCCAACTGTTGGCTCGTCCCCCGCAGAAGAGACACAGGGGGCAAGTGCCGTGGTCCCACAGCTAAAACCCATCTTCTGCCCGACCGGAAAGGATCCGGAGCAGATGGCTGAAGTCGCGCATTGTTAGCCAGCCACAAAGACATCGACGAACGGTCGTCGATGGGACCGCACTCACTGGTGCCCGTCGCCGCTGCTCGCCAAAGGGGGGCCGTCTTCCTAAGCGGGCCCCCAACCCGAAGCGCACGTCTTGGTCACTGCCGCCCTGTGAAGGGAGTCCGCAAAAAGCGACTATAACCGCAAAGTCCACGCCATGTGGCTCTGGTCCCCGCCCGCCACCTATGTGGCTTATCCGTCATCAGGACACGCGAAAGCCCGAGATCCCCACGATGAGGGATCGGCTTGGGCGGATTGACCAACGACTGCCCGCAGCGGCCGCCGCGCGTGACGGCAGAGATCGAGAATATCGATCATAGTGGCCGCCGGCACCAAGGGGCCGAGCCCGTCCCGGCGGTTGTACTCAGGAGGGCGGATGAACGCTGCAGCCGGTAACGTCCGAGACGCGCTGAATCCGCGCGTATGAGCAATCGGACCCGCTTTTCCGACGGGGGCCAAACCCGGGCATCGTCGGTGGAGCGACGACGTGATGGCCCTCCTGCCCGCAAGAAAGCGTAGAATGGGGCTGCGACCCCGGTGAAGGACTCTGGGCCTCGGGAGCCGAATGGAGGGCCCACAAGCGTAGTCATGCCCCTGCAGCGGAGCGCTAGGAATCGGCCGTGAGGCGGGGGTGCCTGGTCCGATGAGCGTACCGTAGTCTCACGACGTCGCCCGCCCTCTCTCGAGGAAGGATCGGATGGCGGTAGCCAGGGACCCAACAGAATTTCCTTGGGCGGACGGGCGCTAACCCTCCCGCGGTGTGCTCCCGCCGAGAACGATGACTTGCGTAACGACCTCCTCGCTTTTGCCTACGTCTTTGGCCTCCCCTTCAGCTTAGAGGTCGAGGTCGGGGGCGCTGGCCGGAGGCCCGTCCTCCGCCGGTTTCTCTCTCGCGCCGGGCGGCTTGAAGCCCCACAAAATGGGTCCTACGCCCAGGAGGGCCGTCCGCAGAAAGGCAGCTTTTCCATGGCTCCGTAGGTTATGACAACCCGCCTCGAGGACGATGTCCCCGCCACGCGCGGCCGTGCCATCACGATCACATTCCGGTGTCCCGCTGAGAGCTTGCGCTCCTTCTCGGCCGTGGAAAACGCCGTAAACCACGATTTCCCCGATGAGCCGGTAAGCGCATGCGTAACATGTGCGGACCGCCGAGTCGAGGTCCCAGAGTGCATTCTTAGCCGCCTCAGAGGTTTCTAGACATCCCTCTGTGTGAGGTCCCCGGGCGATGGACTCGAAGCGGTTGGAACCTCCTCTCGCCATCGCTCGGCCCCACAGGGTGGTTGTCCTACCGCCCGCAATGAGGGATCAGGCGGGACGGTCGGCTGTGGCTGTTCCGAATCGGGACGGCTTTCGAGCCAGTCCCCCCGGTTGGAATGTGCGACGCATCATTCCGAGCGTCACTGGAATGTCCGTGCCAAGGAAAAACGCCCCGCTCGGAGCCCCGAGAAACCCTGGGCTCCGAGGCGAGGGAACGACCGAAACAAAGGCGGTCCCCCCTCCCCCCTCTCCCCCCGCCTCTTACCGGGACCGGTTGAGGCCGGTGGCGAGGCCTGCTTCAAGGGACCCGAGACTGCTTCAGAAACTGATTTCAGGGCACTCAAGAACTGGGTCCTGAGGGAGCGGGAGGCGGGTTGGGTCGAGAGACGACCCAACAAAAACTCTCGCACGGTCGCCAACCTCTCGCGCACGTGCGGCGAGAAAGACAGAGACTGGGCCTGCCGTCCCTCCTCCACCGAGGGCTCGTGCGGTAAGAAGTCCCACCGGAACTCCTCCCGACTTGCTGCATGATGGGCCTGCTCCAGCGGGAACCCCGCACCGGTGAGGCCAGGGGCCAAACGGGCACACTCTGCTCTGGGCTGCCGATCGGTTCGGCCAGTTGAGGCCGCTGGCTCTCCTGCGACCAAACCCCGCAAACGGGCTCGTGGTCCACTCTCAGGGTCCTGACTCGTGTCGAAAACCACCGGAACCCCTGGCTCCTAGTGGTTGATTCGGCACCGGCGCACGATGCGCCCGTGGGTTCTCGAAATCTGACCTTCACACCCTCGAGATGGCCCGGTCGCCTGTCGCTTCCGATGCGGCGCATGCCCCGACCGAGCCGTTGGTCTCCGCGAAGCCTTGGCGTGGTTCTGCTGCCCGTCACCAGGATCATAACAGATCTGGTCGGCTGAAAAACGTCTGGTGCTCCTCATGCGCCGGGCCCCAGCCGAGCCAATCGGCGCCTCGCGCCCGCAGGCAGACCAAGCGTCCCCAGGATCCGAACCGAGAGCGACGGCGGTTCTGCGGCTAAACCAGCCTGGGCCGCTTCTCATTCGCCGGGACCCCCCAACCTCAGCTTCGGCCGTTCAGAAGGAATCCGTATCCGTTGACCGACCTACCGAGCCAACGGAGTCCCTGGCCCTCGTGGTTGGCCCAGTCTACCGATTCCGACCGCGTGCCCTGCATGCGCCCTAGATCCACCGTCACGTTTGAAGCCCAGCCTGCGGCTCCTCGCGCACCAATCAGCTAGAAAACCAAGCCTCCGGGCACAACCTTCTCTGTACTGCTGGTCTTTCCACTTCGCCCGGCTCTCCTGCAACCGGGCCCCAACCGAGTCGTTGACCCCTCTCTGAAGAACCGACGTCTGGTCACGACCGCCGGCGTCGCCGGTAGTCGGTTCGGCCGGGGGCCGAATCCGATTGGCGCACCCGCCGCGCCCTGTCCAGGGTACGATCTCGTGTCGGTCCCGGGTCCACCTGCTCCCGCGGTTGGGCCAGCTGTAGCCGACCGGCGCTCCGCAGTGCGCCCTCACCCTCCCCCGAGCCGTCCGACAAACCCTCGGAGTCGGGACCTCGGTGTCGCGACCCACCGGATCCCCCGGCTCCCAGTGGTTGTTCGTTAGCCGGTCGAACCGACCGGGGCAAAATCCGCCTGGGCCCTAACCGCAAAAGAGCCGAACATATCGAAAAACACCCTCTCTTCGGAGTCCCGCTCTCAGTGTCTAACCCACGGGAGCCTCCTGCGCCCAGTGGTTCTGTTCGGCGGCCAAACCGACCGGGCGGCGCCCGCCGGCGCCGGAACCGAGCGTTGACCCCGTCTCCGGATCCGGATCTCGGTGTCTGCCCCCCGGAGCCCTCCTGCTCCATATGGTCGATTCGCCAGCCAAGCCGACCGGGCGCTCTCCGGCGCCCAAACCGAGCCGTCGACCCCCTCGGAGTCCGGACTCGGGTCTAAAACCCCACCGGAGCACCCGGCTCCCGGTGTCGGTTCGGCCGCAAAAGCCGGACCGGGCCGCTCCGCCGGCGCCCGCGGGGCCGTAGACTCTCCTCGGAATCCGGACCTCGGTAACCGACCCACCAGAGCCCCCCGGCTCCTCGTGGTCGGTTCGGCTCGGCCGAAGCGGCCGGGCGCTCCGCCGGCGCCCCTCCGAGTCCGTAGACTCTCCCTCGGAGTCTCACCTCGGTAACCGACCCACCAGAGCCCCCCGGCTCCCGGTGGTCGGTTCGGTCGGGCGAAGCGGCCGGGGGCGCTCCGCCGTGCCCCTCCGAGCCGTAGACTCTCTTCGGAGTCCGTGCCGTGTTATCCGACCCACCAGAGGCCCCGGCTCCCCGGTGGGTCTGTTCGGTTGGGCCGAAACCGGCCGTGCGCTTCGCGGCCCTCCTCCGAGCCGTAGAACCCTCCTCGGAGTCCGGACCTCGGTAATCCGACCACACCGGTGGCCCCGTCACCCCGGTGTCGCTTCGGCCGGCCGGAGACGCCGGGACGCCCTACTGACGCCCCCTGGATCCCGTCCGGACCACCCATAGTGACGGTCGGTTCGGCCGGTTTTCGCCGCTCCGACCTGCGGCTCCAATTGCGCCTGGGGCTTCGGACCCTCGGGACCGCCCCCGCCCAGCCGGAGCCGGTTGTAACGATCCCAGGTTCCTTTCCCCTGCGGAGGTGAACTCGGACACTGCATGGTCGATCCGACCCTGAGTCACCCCCGATAGACCGCCGGAGGGAGCTAGTCCCCCCGCGGTCTGAACCTGCTTACCCTGGGCTCCCTTGGCTTCTTCGGCTGTCTCCCCAATGAACTGCAGGGTTTCGGACCTCCCATAACTGCAGGTTTCGGACCGTGAAACCCCCCTGCACCTACGAACTCCCGGCCACGGGTTCGACCATGGGGAGTCCCGATACTGTACACAGTCAGGCGTCTTCCCCACAGCTGGTCGTACTGCTGCGTGGAAACCACCCTTGCCGGCCGACGTCCGTTCCGGCACGGCGTCCTGCTGCTGGCCAGCGGGTTTGTCTGCCGCAACCGATGGTCTCCCTTGCTCTTATGCTCCTCCCAGATTGAACGTAGCCGAACGTTTCCTACGAAAAACATCAACTGCCCTATATCTTCCGTCTTTCTCTCCTCTCTCTCAGTCCGTCGTGCGTCGCGCTGCGTACGCGCAAACCTTCCCACGCGCGCACGCGACAGCAACCAAACCCCCCCCGGCCCGGAAGGGACGGGGAGGGGACAGGGACCCCCGGGGACGTGCACTGGGAGTAGGGACCCGAGGGAGGGGTGAGGTTGGGGGAGGAGGGAATCGGTACTGACCACTTACGAACGCCCACACATCCCCCTCAAAACAACGCTCCAACGCCAAGCCCACAGCGAACCTCCGCCGAGGTGAGAGACACGCCCCAAATGTGTTAAACACACACAAGTGATTGTTAGGCAACGGGAGGTACACTCACACACTCCCTACGTTAGGCGCAGCCTAGCTGTTAGGAACACGTACTTACAGCGCTACGGCGACAAGAGGAGAAACAAAAACGACCAAACAAAACATCGCGCCAACGAACACAACTCTTTCCAAATGGCTTCTCCACGAAGCTGAAGAGTAGCTAAAAACGTCTCCAAAAACGGTTTCACCAACCGTACCACTTCCTTTGGTGAAAAATTTTTGAACTTTTTCATGCCGAAAACACATCGTTGCAGACGAAGAGTCTGGCAAAAAGAGAAGGGCTATGGGTGCCAACCGTACTATGTTAAAATGGGGGCCAGACACTCGTAATAGTGGCATATTGAGGGGGTGCAGTCGATAAGGGTAAGTTGAGTAGGTGAAATAGATGCCATTTGTTCCGGCTGGCCAGGCTTCTCATTAAAATTGGCGACTGATTTCTATTCTCTTCTATAGAAATGATTTAGAGTGCTGTACGTTTGACTGTACAGTTTGTCTTCTCTTGTAGATGAGGTATCCCAATGATGGCACTCATTTTTTCAAACTCATTGTGCCTGTTTTCCCCCTCAATATTTCAAAGGCTGAGTTGGAGTCTTGGCAGGACAATTGTCTTTTTCACTGCAGAGCAGAATGAATGTGCATAATGTCAGCTGTGTAATACTATCTTTCCTTGACGCCCCTGCCCCGGACTGACGCATTGTCGTGATCCAGTAACAGACCTGCTCATGATCCTGAGAGTGTACGCATGGGCTTCTGTGCTTGTAGCAGCCTTATACCCTTCTCTGTGAGCTTGGGAACCGGATTCGGTCCCATACCTGTGAAGTCAAGATCAGTCGAGCCTGAGGAAGGAAAAGAAATTAATACGGTCAATACATCGTAGTCCTGTGTGAATAATATGGTCGCGGTACTATCCAGTCCGACAGGAATGCCAGTACTGTGTAGTGATTCCTCGTCCGAGTGGTGCCACGCTGGTCTCGCCTCAAAGTCATCAGATACCTTGTCCTATCATTGTATGTCAGAACCCCGCTGCTCAAAGTTGTTCATTATAAATACTGGGGTTACAGCAAAGATTCACTCATCCCAGACTCTCACGTGCACTGTTACTTTTTCTTTTATTGTCTCTTTTACAAGGGTAGCCCTATCAGTGCAGAAGCGATCTGCTTTATATACGGCCACACTTGGCTTAAGCTAGGACACTGACCGCACACTATCTAGGGGCGACCAGGTATGAGCCCTCACATCTTTGTCCAGACTAATTTGACTTTGCTGAAAGGTGACATAGGACCAACTGAGCGCGTCTCAAAAGCAATGAGATACAATCAAATTACCACTGACATAGCCAACTCCTGAGGTCTCTGCAATTGTTTTGTACAACAGATATTAATGTAAGTTTTTGGACTCTGTTGACCTTTGATGAATTTTAAACAAACCCCCCCCCCATTATAGGGCTGATCCCTCGGCGAAATGAACTGAACCTTCTGTGCCAAGTTATGCCCTCTATAGAGCGGCTTCTGTTTTCTTGTTGTAAGGCAGGTTATGTGGAGGTGAATAGCTGAATACAAGGTTTTTATAACTGGCTTCTGTCGACTTGAAACTCCCCCCCCTCCCAACCCCCCCCCTCCAACACTATAAGGATCACCCACCTCATATGCAACTTACAGGCTACGTATGATCCATCGTCAGTATAGTGACAGTATACTCACATCATGCGCTGTCTGGCCTGGAAGTGTTCTCGTTGTATCATCTTTCCCCGCGGACCATCCAGCTCTCGCATGTATTTGGAGTGGGCGTGGACCTCCGCTTTCACGGGCGCTGAATGCTTCTGTAGCTTATGCTTGGCTTCTGCAAAAAGCCGAGAGTGGTATTTATAAAACACACTGGAAAAAAGTCCTTTAGGAATATCTCAAGGGCGCGGCCATACGTACAGCTACATCTTACAACAATCAATTCATGCCTTCGCAAAAAAAGAAACAAACTGGGGTTACTCTTGACGATGTTAGCGGTTATGTTCTCTGAGAAGAGATCATGAATTTTGGTAGGGGCTAGATCAATTTTTGGGGAAAAACTAACAGTTTTACAACTGAATTTTTTGCACTTTTTTGCGGCATGTAGAAGATAATTGAGGGCCGGTCCCCTGAAAGACATAGTCTAAGAGGAAGTGTACAGTAAATCAGCACTTTATTCTCTGGTCCAGCAAACCATAAAATTCCCACTCATCATGAGTGGGATTGGACGGTGGAACAACACCACAACTTTTGCTACAAGTGTCTGAAATCTATATGTTCTGAAAAATCCTTTGGCACCCAGCACATTTCACTTTAGAATATTCAGGCAACACCATTGATAATTGAATTCGAAAGAAAGAAATAAAAAAACATTTTATAACTAATTTCATCAACTGAAGTACGTAGTGTTAATACAACATGATTGGCTGAAATATCAATCAACAGTACACCGCTGACAACCTAGTTATACGGTAACTGTACTAAGCGTGTTACATACAAAGACCAACTATCTATTTTCTCAATCTTCAGCATAAATTAGCCTCGACTGAAACCTATTGGAAATCATATAGATTTCTTGTATTGATCACACATTGCATGTAAACACTGTCTTTCCTTCCACTGCCTTCTACAACCATACGTCATTCTACGCACCCCATCATCAAACATTTTATTGCATTGAACACTCTCAGACTGATTTCTGGATGGTTCCCCCAAAAAAAATTTTCCGATCACACACAGGGCACCCACCTGGTCATATTGCCAGTGTCTCTGTAAGCTGCTCGGTCGGATGCAGATCTGTAGTTTCTCCGGATCCACGTCTCGCGCTCGTCAGGCATGCGCGTCTGAAGAACTGGAACTCCGCTGGACCTTCGATCATTCTCCCGGCCCTCTTCTTGCAAGCAGCTTGGAACTGCTCATACTTGGTCGAGGAGCCTTTCTTCCTCCTCCTGTCGGGCAATGTCATCTGCTCGTCTCCGACTCCTCACGCTCTCATTCCCCGTCTCCGTCATCCTGTGGTGTGTCTCTGTCTAAGCGTGGCTTTCCTGGGGGGAATGGAGACCGATGATAGAAGTTAGATTCAAGTGAAGAATCATTTTGACAAGTGATTCAGTGGAGATTCCGACAAACTGGTTAAAATGGATACTACATTATCGATCAACTAGATGGCCGCTTAAAACCAAGTTGGGCATCAAATCAACTAGAGGTTTAGGTAAAAAACTCCTAACAAGTCCTAATATTGCATCTTAGCCTTTTTTTTCAACAAGAGACAAATACACTTTTGTGATAGCATTTATTTCTGGTATTGGAAGTACGGTTTTTCATTGCATCAATAGCACCCAGATATCAATGAAAGACTATATATTCTACATTGTATCCAGTTGGGTTGTGTTAATATTTTCGAACCCCACACAGCATCACTTTAGTACTAAATATAATTTCAGTTGCCCAAAACAAGGCTGGTTTGGAGCCAGTATAGCACAGGCTCGATGTGTGTGGCTTCAGGTATCAGTAGGTATTAGTGGGTACGACCGTGTTACTGAGCTGGCGAGACTAACAATTCAGTTGTGTCAGATACGGAGTGAGAAAGTGTCTTGTCGTAGCCAATTGCCATGTTCTCACAAGCCTCACTCCATTCTCACTAACATCGCCCGTCCGCCGGTCCAAATAGCCTACATTTTTTCATTTCGGCATGGGGCGTCAACAGGTGGGTGATGGGGGGACTGTCCCCCCCCACTTTCCCAATGTGGGGGGGGATTCATATGTTTGGTCCACCCTCCACTTTTCCGGGCCGTAAAAAAAATAATCGGCACTGCCCATGTTTTGTATCACTTCTAAACGATTCTATCTATTTTTTGGGTCTAAACCAAACAATATCGCGTTGGAAATTTCTCAAGTCAAGCAAGTTCCACGTAGATTCCACACTAATTCCAATTTAATTCCCGTAATGGAAAAACCCAGGGGGTGAAGATCTGGCGCCGACTATGGCGGAAGTGGGAAGGATTAACGCCTATGCTCATGCCGAGTCCTCGAATTTTAAAATCAAGTAGCCAAAAGTGCATAATTTTCAAGTGTTTTCCGCCTAAATGCCAATTTATTTTTTCCTTCCAGGCGTTGTAGGCAATTAAAATATGCGATGTAATGCTTTTCGAATCATACTGTTCACTCGATTAATTCCAGGATCCTTGGGGCAACTGCCCGCTCCCAGACTTCCCCCCCCAAGTTTTCTGAGATGAAAAACTTCGGGCGAAAATTCGTGGAAAGTTGGGAAGGAAACAACCAAAGTGTAAAAAAAGGCTCTGATTTTTTATGGATTCTTTTTTTCATAAATGCCGGAAACCCATGCATTTTTTTTGGCGCGCTTCTCGTGCGCTCGGTATTTTCAATGACCGACTAGTGAATTTCGGGTACAATTTCCCTCTGTTCCCAAATTGGAGTTGTCCAGCACGCTACAGTGGATTTTCCCTTCGATCCCACCAGGAGATCGGTGTTCTTAGACCCCTTGATCCACGCAAACAAAGCCAGAGTATAAAAGTAATAAAAAATACCATGTTTGATACCGTTAAATCATCTTAGTACCACATGACAACTCTTTTGTGTCTCTCGTTTACTCAAATCACACATGTAGATGTTTGCTATTAACCTGGCAAGTGCCGTTTCCGTCGATTGGGAGGGTATGAAAACCTGAAATTTTTTGGAACGCTCTGCGCCAACCGGTGGTTGCGCTCTGTTTAGATATCCATATGCATTTGCTAGGGGTGTCCCCGCTGGACGTGTTTCGAAACGGGTCTGCGGACCCCCTGTTCATGTGCAAGTTGTTTTGTTTTTTTGCGCAAGTTTCGGCCAGCTCAATCGTTGTGGATTCTGGCAATTTTTCACAAATCCATACTCGAAGTCATGTGGCCTAATAGTATACGGGGGAGCGTCCTATTAACAGCACCGGGCAAAGTGGGGGTGAATATTGAAAAAACAGAATTAACAAAAATGATCCTAAGCTTTTCCCTATTTTGAGAGCTCTTTCCACATCATTCTGCCACCATTTTCTTGTAAAATAATTTTTTCATATGAATAGCAATTGATACAGCAGCAAAAATTCTAATTCCAATGAAATGATTGGAGCTAACTAAATTCAGCTAGCCATGAGGAAACGGCTTGTTACAGTGGAATTCAGAATGTGTGGGGAAAACATCATACCCTATAAATATCGTTAAATATAAGGACTTGGGCTCTTAAATTGTCAACATAACCACCATTGTAAGTTGAAGTACAATGACAATATAAACAATCTTGAATTTCTACCTAAATATTAATTCACCTGTGCCACTCTCAGCATTGCACGTTCCGCAGCCAGGAGAAAATCTACCAATCAAATTGACATTCTAACTGGTGCAAAATATTCCCAGTAATATACAAGTTTAAACTGTTATTTTAGAAAGGTAGTTACATTGAAAAGGTATAAATATTTACCCCCCCTTCTCCCTTGCCAGAAGTGACAGAAAAATAAAGATATACTGTAAATATGTCCTCCTGCTGATTCTGAATCTGAATTCTGAGACACTGGTATCCCCACCCCCAGTAAATGACTGGGCCCTGCAGTACACAGTATGTATGTTAGCCCCTGTCCAATACTGCTCTGAGTAGCGATAGTGTCAACTAAGTACCACAGATCCTAAATCACTTCATTTAATTGTAGTGCATCATAAAACCACCGCATTCCATTGGGGTTAATATTTTGTAACAATACAAACCAAAGCTCACTGTTAGCATATTTACAAAGGGCCCACAAGCTCACTACCGCGAGCAAGTCTAACAAAATCACCTCACCACCATGCTACATTACTTACAATGCATTCAGCGCAGGTTGTACTCAACATGCACACTGCACCGGGCAGGCGGGCGTGTCTGTACACGTATAAGTGACAGATGTAGTGTGGAAAGACTGCACCACAGAAATGCAAGACCCCAGAAAATAAATCCACTACTACTCCCCTACCTATGTCAAAATATTTTTTATAAATAGACAATGAAGTCCAGGGTACCATTACCCACAAATCTCAATGAAAATGATATATATATATACAAAAGCACAAACCTATTCCATAGGTAACCTCCTCGAGGTATATTAGAAGCGCAGCCCTGGATTTATGCTCTGTGCGCTGGTAGGCAGTCAAGCACAGAGATCTGGAATTGCATGTTATTAGCTGATTCACCGGTCACGTGACCTGCTGTATGGAATGTCTGTGAAGCGGCCTGGGCCCTGCGCTGCACTGAAACAATAATGACATGTACATTACACAGTGCGCATGTAGCGCTATCAGGAGTGGCAGGCCATGGCGAGCTTCTATTTTAATTGAGCAGGAAAATTGTCATAATTTAATTTCCCCAGCATGCAGGAGCTTCTGAGGGGCAGTTAGCCATGTCATCCAGAGAGTGGGTAATTATGCTAGGCTGGGATATTTTATTGCATTTATGTGCTCTATACTTTGATGTTAGGATCAGGGGATTATTATTGATGCAGAACCAAAGTATAGGAATATATGGAGAAGGGATGGAGTGCTGGATCAATAAAATAACATTGGACAATGTTGTTATATCGGTGTTATTTATTGTCAGTAGTTGAGTAGAGAACATCAATAAAGTTTTACATGAAATAAAAAATATATTAATTCAGGTTATAATATGAAGGTGGGTGGGTAAGTGTTTGAATAAGTGACATCAGGTAGCATCTGTCAGGCTGGGTTGGGAATTTGAGGGGCAGAGGACAACTGTTTTGCTTCTTCTCTGTCGTGCGTCGTTAAGGACATGATTAACCAGTTACCCCCAAAATCCTGATACTACAAACCATCAACCATTTATTCTTGAAAAATACACACTGAGCGACAGGAAGCAAAAATGCGGAGGAAAAGGTTTCCCCTGCGCAAAAGTGGCCCAGGAAGTAGGGCCCCCCACCCCAGAATCACTGCTCATGTGTACATGGAGAGTCCATAATGAATGACCTCAACTATCGTAAAGGTACACAACTGACTCCTAGAGGAGAGGGAATTGCCTAGGAGTGTTGAATTCCCCCCCTCCATCTTAGCTGTACTGCTCACAGTGACACAAGATCCATTAAAAAAGAATGTCCCCCCCTCCCCTTTCATCCTCCCTCTCATTCTTAGTCTTACTGATGTGACACAATTATAAACTGCAGTTTGTCCCATCAGTGCTGGAGTCTAGTAAGTTACAATTTAAAGTTCCAATTAAAAACACCAACATAAGAAACAAGTGATATGAAATATGCTAACAGACACTGGCATCCGTGGAATTGAAAGGCTAGACAATGAACATTCCTGCAAACCTGAACTGTAATTCAATGGTACTGGGGATTCAGTGTTACAGATGTTTACGACTTGTTCAAGTGACTTATAAAAGGGAAAATGTCTATAGAGGCTCCCTAGGCAAAAGACCATCCTAGTCCTCCAGCACTGGGTTTATGCACTGAATCTAGCAGCATTGACAACCCATGCCACAATTATTCTCACTGATCTGGATAAACTAGGGTTTCAGCTAGATACTTTGCATTTTATATGCTTATAAGCCAGTTTCGTCGTTGTTAGGCGCGTTGCTCACCACTGTAAAAGCATATCGTTACGGCTCATTTATGGGGGAAGTCTGTAAAGTTTGTGTTTGGCAGATACCGTAATTTTTGGTAGGGGAGTTTCGAAAGATCGTTTTGGCCCACTGTAGCGTTTCAACGGCGAACTGCTGGTCGTTCCCTTATGACCTTTGACACAATATCATTATCATCCCATTAAACTAGCTGTAACCACGACCAGGCTTATGGCAAGTCACTCACCAGGTACATAGGAACAAGACCAGTCTTTTGGAGATAACTCATCGAGGTTGTAGCCAGGCAATTCTCAGGCAGATGGCAATGCACAAGTGGCACCCATCATAGATATTTAATCAAAACTGCTTGCTATTAAAATTGTACGCCTTAACCTATAAACATGCAAATCCCATGATTGTGGACCTTCAAATGACTGGAAAAAAACAAACCTACCAATGACTGCATAGATCCCTAAAGAATCCGGGTCCAGTGCATGGAAGAGGCAGTAGACAGGCAATACACTAATAACAGGAGAAGGAACAGTTCTGGGTGTTCATCCAAGAATGGACAAATTGGCATTCCTCACCATCGAAGTGACAACACCACAGAATCTTCTGTTTCACACTTTCGGACATTGGGTTTCAGAGTCGGTGCCATTCAGAAAAAATGAATAGCCAACCATGTTAACCTCTCAGGTATGAGTAGGCATGCAGCCTCGAAATATAATGATCGCGTAACGAGTGAGGGGCAACTTTCACTACTGGACACTGACTGAGCGAATTATTCATTCTCTCTCCTGTTGGGTGCAGCAACAACACGTATTTTAAGTAGCAGAATTCCAATCATCTGATGAAAACTCAGTCAACTAAGAGCACCATCCAATTATTCACCAATCTCGGAGAATGGCATATAATGAATAATCTGAACCCACAACGCACAAACGCAGACAGGTGATATCATGGTTGCTCTCCTCCAAGTCGAATAATGATGCAGTTGTATTTAGGCATGAATTTCTCCCCGAGAAACTAGATGATGTACGAAGAGACTTAAAAATAACCGAAACAAAAAAAAACTAAAAAGCTACCAACAGAAGAGGTAATATAATGGGGCGGTTTGGAGAGTCTAACATGTTGGTTTGCCATGTCAAATAGAGATACGGAATTACGCATGTTTTCCTTCTAGAGCTGCTACGAATGGTAATCAAGTACAGAAGCTCCCCCTGAGGAGACAAGTAATCTACGATTCCTATGATTACTTGCCAACTTTGTCGTCAAACGGGGGCGGAAAATGCGTAGTCACTACGTCTCAATGCCTCGGGTTCAATTTACAGAAATGTGGGATAATTTGCCAGGCGCAGACAGGGCTCTCTCTCGAGTGCCAGAGTATTTACAGCAAAACGACTGACAACCGTCCCGACCTGAGTTTATTGAGGCACAGTATGTGAGATAATTAGGGGAGAAGGGGCCTAGGTACAGATGTGTTAGGAGAAACTGACAGTCACAGGACTGTAATGAAACTCTCAGTATTGCTCGCTGCGGACTCAGCTGATAAGCATAGTCATCATGGAGAAATAAGTAATTATATGGTAACCATAAGCAACTGTGACCTCAGGGTTCTTAGGCAAATGCAATGAATCTGTCCAAAGTAGGAAGTCCTTTGACTGTTATTTCTAACGTCAAGGACATCACTTTGAAAATACACCCGCATAGCCATCTATCCAATCATCCCATTTCATTTAAAATGGCCCATTTCCTTAGGGAGAAAATCTAAGCAGCTAGACCCTAGTTTTCAGAGATACTCGTGGAAGAGACAAACAGGGATGCTAATAAGGGGGGGCTTGAGGAGGGGGGTGGAGGAGGCCGCAGTGGGTGACACAAGAGCTTAAAAGGCTTAGTGAGTTCTTTACTACTCATTTCCGATGATCATCGTCATCAACAACATCATCATAGACAGTTTATCCTCAATGTTCCATGCTGGCCTGGGTTAGACAGAGGTCTCCGACGGCAAGCCTGCTCCCCTCTACCCATATACTGTGCAAGAGCATTGTCTCTACCTACCGCTGCAAGATCACTATGAATAAACCTCATCCAGGTCTTCCTGGAGCCTACCTCTGCATGCCGCAGTCACCTTAATCTCCCTAGACTTCTTTAACACAGTTTATCATCCTTTCCTTCTTTTCGACATTGCCAACCACCTTAATCTACGACTGGACACCTCGCTAATTTTAGCAGACCCAAACGTCGCTCGCGCATCGGATACTACCTTCAAGGTCATGTCTGCCATCCCTCTGATCATCTCATATCTTTCGTCCAATCTATTGAAGTCTTCCGTTTTTTTACTGCCCATGGTCTTACTGCCATAGAGCATGACACGCCTGACAAGAGCCTCAAGAAAAATCCTCCCTTTTTCATATGATAAATAACACTCTAGAACGTGAGCAATGGGCAAAACCTCTCTAAACGATCTTCCAACCCACTTCTGCTAATTCTAGTCACTGACCTGGACCCTGCCCCACCTGCGCACTCAGCTATTCACCGCCTAAATACAAAAAACTTATCCACTGCTGACTCCAGGTATCCGCACCTAACCCACGACTCTGGCTGCTCTAAAATAAAAATCTCACCTGTTACATTTATACACTTAAACTCAAAAACAGCTTTCAAACTGCCACTGACACCACTGAACCTCTCATGCACCCACCTTTGCAATGTTTGCAGGAGATAGAATTACTGCCAACAACCCTTTACTCTACAAATAGCACAGGGCCAATTGCCAGAACTAACGACTGGGGCAACCCCAGGACTGCTGACAATAACGTGTCTCTTCATGTTAACCTAAGTCCTTTACTCTCTCGCCACCTCAGAACATGATGAACAACAAAGGGCTCATCACCGAGCCTTGGTGTACACCACCCTTCACACACAGCAAAATTGCACTGACTAAAAACAGCTTCTAGCAATCTCATACAAAGACCTAACAACTGAGACAAGCCATCCCTCAACACCTATCTATCTAACGCATTGCCCACCCAATCAACCTTCCGTGGGACCGCTGTCAAACGCTTTTTCCAAGTCAATGAATGCAAAATACAACTTCTTGTTCTTAACGAATTACTTCTTTCTGCAGCTGCCTGACAAAAAAATAGTGTCAATATTACCTCGCCTGGCACAAAGCCAACTGCATTCGTCTAATGTACCCTGTCCTAATCATTATCAAGCACTCTCTTTGTAACGCTCATACATAATCCAGCAGTTTCAAAAACTCTGTCGTTCCCCTCTTTCCAAATCATCACCCTTTACCCTTGCACGTTGATGATATAGCAAGCTCCCAGTTCATGAGGATCAAACATGCCCTGTGGGTGATATGGCTGACGGCTATATCACCGAGGCCTTCATCAGCTCTGCGTCACACCTGATGGACCACGCCCTTAGCCACACTTCATGCATAGCATAAATCCAGGGCATAAAGCAAGGTTGGTGCCATGTGAGCATGCACGCCCCCACCCAGTCCTGTCAGCCCTCCCTCCCCCATTCATCAAATTTATTATCGGTGAAGCCATGAACCAAAATTCACACCTCGACCTCCATCACATTTAGATAAAATATGAAATCAGCATTGTGAGGCCCCCGCCAGGAAGCAGACTGACCTCTATGTCATTCAACCCTACTGAATTTGGTACCGATACACAGTCACACTTGCCACTGCGACTGCCTGGTCCCATGGATGGCCTCCCCAGCCCCCTCCCTTCACTTGGTCTACCTCTTCGCTTGGCCTGGGACATTCTTTCTTGCATCCTCTTAGTCTCTGTATGCCATAGCTTCTTCTGTCCGTACTCCCCCCCCTCACCCCAGGACCCCCGCTCCCTTATGTGGCCATGTGGGGGCGCTAATGGTCCTCCATCCTAGCCCCAATCTCAAGAGTCCAAAATCCATAGCATGACTTGAAACGCCCTTTCAAATGCATTCCCATAAGCCTTTTCCCTAAGATTGATGACCAATTTCATATACCATGTACGTCAACGTTCGGCCTCCTGTTGCAAAATGAGAATTCATTTTTTAGGCCAGGTTTCCTTGTGGACCTTCTCACAAATCCCATACAGTTTGAGGTGGTCATTTTTGCAACTATTCAACAGCCTCAAATACCCCCTTGACAAACAATGCACCACTGGGGCTGGACCTACTCTAGTACTAGGACTCCCTAAGCCTGAAAAATTGCTATAAAGTTCTTAAAAATACTTCACATTGATTGCATAGGCAATAGGCCCTAACTACTTTCATGACAAGTAAGACAAGCATCAAGTACATGTAAATAAGTATATGAGAACAATTCCTTCCTCCTCATTCAGGGAATGTGCAGCCAATGTCCAGAATCAACTTTCGCGAAACTGTTACCAATGTCATAAAGGTCTACCCATCTGGAAAATCGAAACAAATTCATGTTCACAGTTTCATATTATTGATAATTGATAGTCGTTTATGCTACTGCACTAACTAGCATAATTTAACTAGACATGTGTAGGCGGGTAAACCGCGCCATCGTGGTATACCCCCACTTGAGCATCATTGGGGAAAAGTATCTCACACCCCATAAATACCCCATTGTGTTCAGAAACAAGGCCCAAAAACAACTTCATCCACCAAGTTTTGTTGTAATCCTGGGTGTTTGATAGGCACTGAATTAGTGAATTTTGACACATGATGATGGCTTTCGAATGACTTCTAACTTTGTAGGAACAAATGTAGCCCCCATCCAACTCAAGTTTTTTGTTTCAAATCTGAAAAGTTTGGAAAATCGCATATTTTGGCAAGTTTGACCCAGTCCGATGAACCTTGAAATGACATCCACATTTTTCGAATTCAACTAATTCGTTCCCCGCGCACCAAGTTCGTTCAACATCTGACAAAGGTTGGAAAATGGCAGTAAATTTCACAAATTTGACCTTTGAGATGACCCTTAAATGACCTCCACAATTTTTTGGGATCAACTATATCCCACCCACCAAGTTTCGTTCAAATCCGACTAACTGAAAATTTTCGCTGAAAAAATGCAAATCATAGACGGCCCCGCCGCATTGCAGGTGCCCCACTTCCGAACTCATCGAGATTTCCTAGGGCGGACAAGTGTACCAGTTTCAGATCAATCGGACAAGCGTTAAGAGTTATTTTCTACACGGAAAATCCCTTTCCAATCGTGAAATATGCCAATTAGCGGACCCGTTCATGTGCGAGACGCCCACTTTTCGAACTCATCCGAGAATTCAACAAAGTCTGACATGTTGTGCCCAAGTTTCGTCGTCGGCTCTAAACCGGAGGGGGGGGGGGGGGGGGGCGAGTGTTTGGAGAGTTATTGCGCTAAAACAAGAAACCAGCGGCGGATGGCGGACGCGGCGGCGGAGACGCGAAGCCAAAACCATAATATCCCCGAAGTGGGGATATAATACCACGTACTGCTCCGCTCCTCCGCGCACGGTGCATGCCTAAAAATTAGTATCTTATTGAAATCACTACATATTCACCTCTCCTTCCTTCGTTGTTTCGACTGTATCATGATCAGTGCTGCTGGAGAGTTTTGTATTGGGGTAGCATACGTAATGGGGTTCCCAGGTTTATGGGCCCGGGTTCGTTTTCATTTCAATCATATTATATCCGCCATTCGGGATACTATGGTTTGGCTGTCGCCGTAGCTCACGCCGCCGCCGCCGCCGCATCCGCGTTTCTTGTTACGCAATAAACTCTCCACACTTTGTCCGTTTGAGCCGAAACTTGGCACCCATGTCTCGCCTTAGTGAAATCTCGGATGAGTTTCGAAAGTGGGGCATCGGCCACATGACTGTGTCCGCTAATTGCATAAT
>JAODTK010000981.1:0-13116 GCA_026419785.1 Sclerodactyla briareus
TTGCTGTCGTGGAAAAGTGTGCATTTTTCGGACCGGGCCTTTGATCAATCCAAATCGGCCAGTCAGCAAGAAAATGGGTGGTATTTTTTTCATATTTGTTTCAGTTCAGAATTTGGTCAAAATTATTTAAGGTTCAAATTGTTCCTCGCGCCTATATAGTGCCATAACGTCAATCACTTAAACCTCCCTACTGATGTTCACGATCCTCCGGCCTCTTTTTATTCGTTGAGCCTTTCATTTTTTTATCAAGAAGCGCACGGTAAGACCCGGCGGCGCAAGGCCCTGGTCTTTATACACAATCACGGTTAGTTAGAAGTAGAACTAAACCCAAGGCACCGGTTATGTGCTTTGTTAGGGAAATGACAGTTGGATTCCAGCCTGGTGGGGGGGGGGGGGAAGCGCGACTCGGTGTCCCCAACCAAATTCTCTGTGGTGTCCGTTCCCTTATAGTGGGGTGTCTGACGGGCGTCGGCGTGCGTTGAAGCTACACGAATGGAAGAAGAAGCGTATCTGCCAAAATCGAAAGGTTATTGTGCACGGGCCTTCTGTGTTATTATACAAGTGACGGAAAGACAGAATACAGCGCGCTCAGCGGCCTTCACCACATAAATTTTAGGCAATCTGATTAGAGTATGTATGGACCTTTGAGTGTAGGATTTTTTCACCAGTCCGCAAAATATTGGGAGGGGGGGGGGACATTATTTTGATATTAAGTCCCCCACCAAAAATATTGGGGGGCAGTCCCCCCCCCCCGTCATCACCCCCTCCCCCCCCCCCCTTCGTGATCGCCGCACTTTGCCCCATGCATCGTAGCTCCCTAGACCTAAGTGAATCGACCGTAAGGGGCAGTCGCCGTGCACCTAACTTATGGAAAAGAGATACGGAATCAATAATTTCATCCATCTCGTAACTTCCGACTCCGCATCTGCTACTCGGCCGAGAGTAAAAGTCCTACCACGTGTACAATGACCAGTATATCAAGGTACGGGCTACGTATTGCGCCGTAACGATTGCCGCCTGGCCTGCCGTTTATTTTTTTCTACCTTTTCTACCTGAATGTCGGTAACACAATGGAATACCTAACAACGTGCAAAACGCTGTAAATGCGTAGTACCTTGAATATAACACATGTAACTAATTTATTCACCCTTAACAGGTTATAGTTGGTGGAAATGTTTGGTTCTTTATGTTCATTGACCCTTTTTTTTACAACCACACCATTGTGGAGCAGCTTACTGCGGCAATGGGTCAGAGTCCTCTATTGGTTGAATCAAGCAAAAGCCCCGCCTGACTAAATTGTCAATCAATATGAGTGTATCAAATTACGATATCTGGAAGGCGAATGAAATCACGGCATGTCCGTTGAAGGCGATATCCCATGTCAGCGAAATCCCATGTCAGGCGATATCCCATGTCGGGCGAAAATCCCTGTCAGGCAAATTCCCATGTCAGGCGCATTCCCATGTCATGCATATTTGAGTGACCCTTTTGGCGTTCCATATCCAAGCTAAAAAGTTTCATTTTGATACGATACGCCGCATTCTATTGGTTGGTTTTGGAGAACCCCCGCCCTGACTAAATGTAAATCACTAAAGAGGTATCGAATTACGATATTCCTCGGGAGGCGACTGAAATCACGCCATGCCCGTGGAATGCGATATCCCATGTCAGGCGAAATCCCATGTCAGGCGAATCCCATTCAGGCGAAATCCCATGTCAGGCGATACCCCATGTCAGGCGAAATCCGATGTCAGGCGATATCCCCATTTTCACAGCGATATCCCATGTCAGGCGAATACTTTACTACAACAACACTAAATTACTACGACACGACTATATTTACTACACCAACGCCTAGATTTACTACAACAACGTCTAGATTTACTACACAACGCTAGATTCACTACACCACGACAGATTTACGACAACAACGACTAGTTTACTCAACAAGACTAATTTACTACAACACGACTAGATTTACTACTACAACAACAACTACTAATTACTACTCTGACTTATGGAACGCATAATTGAGTGCCCTTTGGCGTTCCATAACTTAAACGGCCGTCAGTCATGGCCGATGCCCCAACCATACTGCATACTGATAGGGCGGGAGACATGTCTGCTAAAGTAGACTTGATACATTTTTTATTCATAATTATGGATCATACCTTAACAGCACGTGTAAAACACCAACTGATATGACAAATTTGATAGTTGACCGGTTGGTGTGCGGAGGGGTGGGGGTTTTGGAAATTTCCAAATGGCCGCCATTTTCTCGGGAAAATGATCAATCCTTCTCAATATAACCTTGATACATGATGTTAGTGGCCAACTTATGTTATTAGTACCCACCGCTTCCAATGTAACAAAACCATCATGGATACCCCGAGGCGGCCATCTTGGATTTTCAAAACTACAGCCGTTTTTTGTGTTGAAAATGAGCGGAACACTGATTCCACAAGCTGAGGATAGCCCGCTTGCCGCAGTCAATGCCCACATTGGACCCCAGCCTTCGTTTTTTCGTAATGTGAACAATCAGTTGTGGTCCTTGTTAGGATCGGGGATTACGTAAGGGATTAGATCAGGCACGACGCCCTATCTTGGGGTCCATACTTGTCTTCTTGTGTACACAATTGGAGCAATCTGGCCACTACGTTTCTAATTTCAACAAATATCACTGCGGCTTTTGATTCCATCCAATTTGAGTTAGTAGTTCCATTAGAAACTTTACTCTAAACGAATCTGGTATTCGGAGTCTGGCCCTCCCCCGGTATCCCCCCCCAGGATTTGCCCAGTGGACATAACCCCCAGGAGTTGTACAGGGGACATATTTTATGTATAATACCAACTGAGTTTCGCCATCTTGTGACAGTATTATTCAGAACCCTGATCACACGCGAGTAGGCTACGGTTTTGCTGGATTGGTGGTTATTGTTTCACCCTCCCCTCTTCCATCCACGAGGCTGACGAAGTGACAAGTTGTGATGAGTATGCCACGACAGTCCCTTTCAGTCTTAGAGAAATGAAGCCCCAGCCACCTCATTCCATCGGTTTCGCCCTCGAGGCGCAAATGCATGTGCTTTCGTGCAGATGCTCCCTTCTGGTTCAAACTTCCATGGTTCTCCCATCTAAGCAAACATTCACCCCAACATTCACCAGTTGAGACGATTTTGTACTGAGCGTTGCAAACGATCACTCGAAACCCAACTGCTTTTGAATGGCAGATCTGCTCGTCGAACCAGCCTTGTCCCAATATTTTAAGTGCGTTGTAGCGAGTGCATAACATATAAGTTTGCTCAACACATTCACGGGAAGAGGGGGGGGTGTGCTAAATGTATATCATGAGATATCAGGTGCAAGCGAAATCCGCCAAGTGGTGTATCGCGGTTTGTCTGATAACCCCTAATGTTTTACGGGTCGAAATTCTACAAAACCGTATACTAAAGTTGAAGTTGATTATTTCCAGTGCGACAACCTGATTCACATTCGAAAAAGCTTTCTGATCCTGCATCAACGTGACTCCTACAATCCAGTTGAAAATGCGTTGAGACAAGAGATTCTGCAGTCTAAGGAGTTTGGGCCGTAATCATGGATGAATATCAAAACCCTCCTCTAACTCAGATTTCCTGGAGACCCCTCGGTACGGAGCACAATGCTTGCAAGTGGGACGCACTAAAATATGACGCACGTCCCATGGTTTATACGGTTGATACAGGACGAAGCTTCAAAACGTGCCACAGAAACGCCGTTATCTTCATGCTACACTCTACCGTACCAGAGAAACGCAGAACAGGATCTGACAGTTTGTATATGTCTAATGCATATGCATCATCCCACTATGAGTCTGGAGCAACGTGTCTATCACGCCTCATGTCACGCATGGAAGAGACGGATACGGCGTATATGCTTGCCAGATTGTGTGAAGAGAGATATCCCTGTCTTTTTTGCAGTGGATAACATCGACTTCTTTAGAGGACCGGCCTGTGGCAAGTACTCTCACGGAACTTTTATTGTCCTGTACTAGAAAGATCCAGACGCCATGACAACGGCAGGAAATTACTATCAACTCACTCACCGCTGCGTATAGCGGATACGCTGGCAGATGACCCCACTCAGCTGAGGATCAAGTTACAAACATGCACCTACCCGCACCTAAGACCATCAAGTTGTGAAACACCCTATTAGCGTGACGCTGAACGGGTTGCGCCTGAGGATTACCGCAAAATATGGGCTATCAGTTGTTATGCACAAATGCAATGTGATCCCGTCCTTTTGCCTGAGATTCAAGATTGTATCGAAAACATATGTCCCCAACAACTCACATGCGAACGACGGAACCTTGTGCAAGACGGACTTGAATGCACAACATGTCTGCACTCGGTCTTTGTTACTGGGTCTAATGGGAAGAGCGAGTAAGACAAGTACAGAGTGAGGTCACGGTAATCAACAAGTCCCCCAACAGATATACGACACTCTACCTGTGCTGTCGCTCACGCAAGAGATATCTGCCCATGTAGTTGTCGACAGAGGCAGACGCATCATCACTTTAGACATTGACTTTTGGTATGGAGGAGCAATAAAGTTACAGCAGTCTGGGACGTTCCCCCGGATTTTGTGACCATGAGAGTTCCATGTTGCATGGCGCACTGCCTCACTCGGCAAAAACATCGAAGAATGGTTTCGATACCTCGCCTATAGCAAGGTTATGTATTTGGCGGCTGCGCTCGGAGGTATCTACTCACGTTCAAGCGCGGTGTCGAATACCCACATAGTCAACTATTTGGCGTGTGCGATGCTAGCGCACTCGACGCTCGATCCGATTGTGCTAGAAAGTGTGGGGTAACGGAAAGGAGAGTCTCCCCAATGAAGACAGACCATGTGTGCATATGCAGATGTCGCGGCTGCATATACTGACTACGTGAGTAGAAGAAACTGGGAAAGGACCCACGGGCGCTAAGAAAGTGATGGACACTTACCCATGCACAGGTGGAAGTGCTTCCTTGCGCATCATTAAGGGATGCCGTGAAGGCGACCATGAGGAATATCTCGTGACACTTGCCGATCAAGTGAAGTATGTATCAAGTATGCCAGAATGATCCTGTATCTGTAGCACAGATGGGAAGCAGCTGAAAGGGAGATGAACAGGGGGGCAAACACTAAAAATCAGATGGCAAGTAACTTCGCGGCCGAAAAGAGCATGTTCTGTTCACCGCTCTGTTTTCCGACCAGCACTTGAACATGGACGCAAGGTTTTTTTGAAGTCTGTGGGTTGTTGGACCTTACCCGTAACCAGCGAGGCCTGGATAGGGTGGGAGCCATTGCGCCATACTTGTCCAGGGTACGGATTGACTGGAGAAATGGGCTCCCAACTCACTAACACACAAGCTGAGCACCAACACCTACCTGGCAATACACCGTATTCGACATCAACCATGCTAAAGCTGAAAGAGACCATCATCAAACATTGTGGGGGGAAATCTATTCAGATGCCACCACCGCTAAGACACATATCGTCTTCTTCTGTCTTGATACCGGAACCAGCCAAGACATACTCCACCGGGAGTCATAGGGGAATTACCAGTACGAGCGCTTCCAGATGGACCGCCTCTCCAAATAGGCCGGAAAGCGGGTTGGGATAAAATGACGAAATCCAAACTTAAAACATTCAGCACATGCGATGCCAAAACCACCGCCTCAAGATAAATCCGGCAAAGTGATAAAGTTACGGGAAGAGAGAGAGAGAGAGAGATCTTCTGTCCAGATTCCTCATCATACAGAACAGCAGACCAGAAAATAGCTAAGGCAACGCAGGTGACACAACGGCTTTCCGTTATTCCCACCTCTCTGTTGGTACTGTTCCCACTCTACTGCAACAAGAGACAAGTCTGAGATAATGTCAGAGCTGAAGAACCCGAATGAAAGAGTACACACCAGATGGGAATTCTCCAAGCCCAACATTGGGGAAGGTAGCCATCATTTGAACGCCATTGCGGAAGTGCAAGCCTCTCACATTGAACCAGGATGAAGTGTCGCTGAACTTGACTGTGCTTTTCTCCCGGATTGAGAACAAGATCGAACCCTTTCCATAAGGGAGAGTAGGGTGTGTAAGGTACGACGTCGACGACTCGCTCTGTGCAGACAAAGACTGATGACGGACACGAGAATGCCAGTCGGAAATGGACATCCACAAAACATGGCGGTGAACATGTCACTATGAAAGACATTTGCCTCAGGCAGGTTATCTCTGACACATGCTCGAGAATCATTAAATAGAGAAGTACAAAGACGGTTTTGTGGTCAGGGACACCGAAGCTAAAGTCAACAGCAGCTTCTAATATCAGACGCTATCATCGAGCATGACCACGAGAGGCGGACACCCCTCATGCCACTCCATGTTTTGGATGGCATTGCCTGTTATGATACTACATTGGCGAGAAGTCACGGTCTATTCGCCGGACACAGCTGTGCTCATCCTGTTGATAGATTTAATTGCGAACGATAGAACAGGAATGTTACAGTAGGGAAGTTTTCCACCACACCACCAACCTTTAATGTCACAAACTCGTGAAGAGCCTTTGCAAACGACATGCAGGTCCTCAATGGTATACACAAACTTCTCAGTTGCTGACTGGGTGGTCACCGTCGAAAAAGAGTGGAGTAGGAAGAAAAGTGGATACAGAGATACCTTTGTTTTACAAGAAACGACCCAGTTATTGAATTTTTCTTCACAAGTTTGGACCATACTGTGTCAACGGAACTCGTTGGATGCAGACTACCAGGAGACCTGGGATCGGTGGGAGGTTTCTTTGTTCTCTATATGTGAACTATATATCCCAGATGCCACCGACAAGAGCCCATTTGCTGCTCATAATCATGAGTTAAACGTATGTGCCTTGACCAATCATGTACACACCAGCGAGCCGGACCTCAGTCAAAGTTCAAGTTAACATTGGATCGGAAGAAGTTGATGGAACATTCAAACCGGTAAGTTGCCTGAACCCCCTTCCCTAGGCTGTCATGGAGTTAGTGGAATTGGATGCAAAAAGAAATGCACCACCAACAGCTCTCCTGCAACAAAAAGTGTGCACGCCTCTATGCAGATGCTCGACTGTGAGAACGGGTTGCTTACAGCATGCAGGATGAAGCTGGCAACCAGATGATGGAACCGATATTGCTCGGACCCCCCTTTGGCTCAACGTGAGGTAATAGGAGTATGGGAATTGTAGTGGGGCTTGGTTTTAAATATCAACAACATCCGCATTATACGTTTTCACTTGGTGGAATGCTGTAACCTTTGGGAAGCATTGTTGTATATGAATAACCCCAACTCCGGGAGTTCTGATCTTTGTTGAGCTAGTACCCGACTCATGGTTCTTGGCACGAGTCACTCCGAAATCAATGTGCGTCCGTTCGTACAGAATTGTAATTCCACTTGGCACTTCATAATCATGGACGTAAAATACGACATATCCAGCCTATAACTCATTCCTCCTCCTCCCCGGGTTACCATCATGTCGTAGGTAGCCTATACGGTTGTTAAAATACATTTGTCATATTATCTAATACCATAATGAACGGTGTTTACAACAGGGGGTTGGGAATAGTCTCCTCTTGACATGACGGTATTTCCCCTCCAACTGGTACTGGCCGCTATCCAGTTTGCTTGAATACTAAATTGGCAATCGCCTGGTAGTATCAAACACATCCCCCGTTTAGTACTCCTAAATTAAGTTCAGCTACGTAGATTATGTTATTATAACCGTAATGCCAGCATGAGGGATCACGTGTTTTCGGTATAAATCTGGAAATTCAACGACCAGCGATTTGCTCAGAAGCAATTGAGACATTCACGGTTCACCTTGTAATAATAATATGTACGATAGCGGCGACTGCGAATGCCGCGCTCTAGAGTTTTTGGCGTATCACTACACTTATTCCTGATCCCTAAACTGATCCCTGATCCGAGGAAAGGCACGATTAGTTCTAAAAGTATAAGAATCGAACACCTTGTACAAGGTAAGCATTAACTAAGACTGTTAACGCACAGCTGTGAGCTCGGGATGTTTCGCTGAATTTTTTTGACGAAAACGGCGGCCATTTCAAATTCAGATGGCCGCCATGTAGTCTGGTTGGTGTATTATCATTTTTCTCACGGTACGAACAGCATTATGTTAGTCACTAATATCGTCTGTAAGTCATAACGAGAGAGCTATTATCATTTTTCTTCTGGGGGATGGCGGCCATTTTTGAATTTCCAAAATGGCCGCCATATCTCATTGAAAAAATGGAACCCTCAATATTCGAATTCAGCATATTTGAATAGCCGGGAAATGCAAATAAAATCAATTAGGCAAGCCTATCTCGGAAAAATGACACAAGCAACCCCTACTATTATGGGGCTGGAGACAATGAGGTGGATATTCCATGCATGCAAAGGCAGAGGGATTTTTTGCAATCACGCGTTCTCACGAGTGGGCGTTGTGTCCATGTGTAAGGGTGTGTGTGAATGTGCCGACAATTCCTTTCCACCGCGATGTTCAAACACGCCGATCATGTATCAAGTTTTCTTTGGGTTATGTGGTTTGGTTGCACATTGTTGAGATGGACCCTATGTTTTGGCGTCAAATCAAGGCCTTGTCCTTTCGAGTCGTGAGAGGCAAAAGGCAGACGAATGAGAAGACCTATGAGTTCAGATGGGTATGTGGTTGCAAACCTATGGTGAGAATGAACCTTTTCCTTTTACGATGGTATGTCAAGGTCTTCAAGGTCACCAGAGGACATTTTATAATAGCTTTGGCAACGAAGCATTTTAGGGACCGCGTAACGGGAATCTTGTTTCGTCCGTAGGAATTACATCTGGTGACCTATTCCAGACGGATTGTATTCCAGGAAAATTTGTTAGGTCACCCGAGCGAGACATCTAGTGACTAACGAGGGACCAAAGTCCATCCCGGTCCTGATGTTAGGACTTCCAAAAAATGGATAAATCCGTAGGTAACAATCCTGATTTCTGATCCCTTTTGATGTGCACATGCACACTGTGAACAGTGACACAACATCAAACATAAGCCTGGATGCGACAATGCTTTTCCCGAGGAACATCCGGTCTGTGGACGAGCTGCGAGACTCCTTGTTGGGAGTTGAAGACGTCACCGAACACCAAATCGAGTTCAGCGGATGAGTCAAAGTGAAAGTCAAGATTTTTCCCGGTACCTATGTAAATGATGCAGGCATGGGGGGGGGGTAGCCATGCTGGTGATGGATGAGAGCATCTAATAACAATCTCCATCGCAACTACAACGTCATCGAAGAATTGGCACGGATAAAACCCGTCAATACCCAAAGAGGTAGTTTTGCAAACCTTCTACCATCACATGGGTCAACCCATGTGAACCAGATATGACCATCTTGCAGGGTGACTATGATTCCAAGTTGGGCTATTTATGCTCAATGCAACTAAGTGAGATGTAACACTCATTCACTGCAGGCGTCACTGCCCTGTCTGAGTCTCCAGGACCTTCAGATCCGTGTGCCATTTGCAACCCAGAACCTTTACACCAGTGACCCCCAAGCCAGGAACTCCTCAGTGGCCAATTGTGTAATTTATGCGATCAACAGTGGTACGTGAAAGGCAGTGCTTGCCAGACCGACTTTGTAGGACCGGTTCATGGGTTCGATCCTTCATTGCCAGAAGAAATTCTCAATTCCATGACGCATAGTGGAGGATAGCAATGGGATGAAGGCCGGGACGCAACGAATACCAGGATTCAAGGAACATCTGTTGATCTATCAGGCTGACCCTACAGCATAGACCTTTGCAGGGTGTGAGATGTTAAGTAAAGTGGAAGCCCTCTGCCAAAAAGGAGAATGAGTTGGCGAAATTCTAGGTTTGAAAAGAAGAACAAATGATTGTAACAACGAGATTTTTAGTTCCCCACCTCTGTAGTCACAAATAGGTTAGGAGTATAAAACTTTACAAGCGCATGGATGCGTGAAAAGGCTGGAATCTCCCTAGGCTGTGGTAATCGATTTCGGGAATCTCGGCTCCAAACGATACCGATAGCTGGGTTCCAGTGGTTTGCCGGCCTGACTCTGAAAAGTCTATCGCCGTAACGGGTTGTTGAACTGGACGAACCATGACAGGCTCCAGATCCGTAGAAGCTCTGCAGGAGTGGTGAATAAATACCCATTCATTGGACAGGGTCTGGTGGTGCGCGGTCGTGAATGGCATCGTAGGCCAGAACAAGGATTGATCTGAATGCGGCGATCGATAGGTAACCAGTGAAGCTCACGTAGAACAGGAGAGTGATGTGTGAATCGGTGGTGTCCTGTGATGCACGTGCTGCAGTGCTTCTGGAGGTCGCATGTGTAATGTCAGCAGCGAAATTGCAACGGATTGTCAGAGATGGGTGGCCAGCAGAGTGTCAGACTTCAACTCGGGTATCGAGTATCGCTCAGGGCGGAAGTAGTATGCTGATGCTGCGACTCTTGCCACATTGCATATGGGCACCTCACATTCGACGACGTGTGTCTGAGGTAAGTCAGACGGCACAGTTGAAGCCATGGTTGCCTCGTTCAAAGTCCAGTCTGAAAAAGTTCACATAATGCTCTTAGCGAGGCTGTCACCAGGAAACATGACAAAGGATGGCAAGGGCGTTCACCACCAGAAGCAAGAAATTCCGTATGAACATCATGGGTGGTTGTGAAAAGAATCAACCAAGAACGAAAACGAAGGACCCACGATATAATTGCTGGGGCTAAGAGGGCCGTCAAACAAAATGGGGGCTGTAGGCCTGTATGAACATCCACATTTGTTATACTACGATGACAGGTTCAGGGAACTCTCTGGCCTGAATTCAGAGGATAGATGAAGTACCCCCCTGGCCCCATACTCTAGAAAATGATTTTGGTACAAAAGAGCAAGCCATATCAGCCACAGAATAAAACAAGATATCACAACGTGAAGTGTGTCATTTTATTACAGCTTCGCTTCCTCCTTCATTTAAAAAATTGCATTGAACCACTCGGCGGGAGACGAGGCCGTTCACACGCGAGAATATATTCGCGCTCCTCAACTTCTCGAGCCAAAACCCTCCTTTCTCCATTTTCCATTAAATAATGTAACAACATCCATTAGACCTAATGCTGTTTCCCGTATTCGAACCCATTGTGCCAGTGATGAAGCCGATGTCCTTACGTATGCGTTGTGATAAGGAGTGGGACTCGGGCTAGCATAGTGTCTAAAGAGTATTCGTGATCGAAAGAAATTTGTAGACGGTATTATGGCATTCCTGCTAGTCGTCAGGTCCATCGTAAATGTGTAGTAACGCTGACAGTATTGATGCGTTTTGAATTTTCCCAAAAGTGTTTTTTGTCAATACCAATATATTGAAGCCTGGGATGAACTGTGCTTCTTGAGAGGCCCACGTCACTTCTAGAAATGAGAATGGTGTTATCCCAGCAAAACGATAAGTGCCATTGGACCGTAGAGCATTATATTGAGTTTAAAGAGCTATTTTGGACACTGCATAAGGCAAAACACTTTCTGCAAAATTTAATTTTTTTAGTTTTCGATTTCTAGAATTGTAGAAAATGTTTCTGCCCCAGAGACTTGCTTCTGAAACTTCTGAACTCAATTGCTTTGCATTATCTTCGAATTTAGAAATAGGCGAAGGTCCATCGCCGATCATCTTTTACAGGCCGTGAATCTGTTCACAACATCACATAGCTGAAATTACAAAGTGACTCCTCACAATTAGCCAGCCCATTGACGCAGACTTTACACATTAAATTGACCTTTCATCGAAGGAGTACGAATCCCGAGTTAGAGTTTTCTGAACCAGAATTTAAAGACTTCATTGTGGGTTGGGCAATGGCGAGGGTTATCATGGTGATTAAATATATGACTAGTGTACGGTTACTTCGGATGACCTATCCTCTGTGTCTTCACAAACACTACCCCACCTGTCCATTGCTGGGTTGAAAAGCTGCCAAGATCAATGGTGGCATGCAGTCATGACTCCTTCATGATGAGCCTCTTGTTTATATTAATTGGTGAAACAATAAGTGTGAAGAGGATTCCACCCCATGCACTACACGACATAGGGGAGTTATTAGCATGTTGTAGAGTATAATTTGTAATATTTAGGCCTATAACTTGGACCATTGTACTTGCACCAATTTTAAAATCCCCACCGAAGTTTGGCCCCTTCCCCAACTCGTCAAGTCATGGCTACAGCCTTCCTCTTCACGCGATAAACCTTTTTCTTTCTGGGATGGCAATTCGTTTTTGCTTAATACTACAGATCATATGTCGCTGTAAGTTTGGCAGTGGGAATTTCTGCTGAGATGTTTGGTGGTGAGAGGATGACTTACCCCAAAGGGAATGCATCCTCTCACCTAATGTTAGGGTTCTCATCTTCGTAAATACCATATGTTGTAATGTCAAGTTAGAATAGAACACCTAAATCGATTCGCTGTCTTCTATGTCTTAGGTGTTTAAAAACACCCAGACAAAATTGGGGATTTCTAAAATGGGGAAGAGTCTCGCGGGTGTTACGCTGACGTTTACATTTCAGCCAAAAAAACTCATTGGAGTTATGAAAACCAGAATTAAATCAGAATTTGTTGTGATTTTCTTACATGGACTGTAAAGTAATGAAAGACAAACCTACTTTTATTTTCTTGTGCGCCACACTAGAGTTTGTTCAGCCTTTGGGTGACCACAAACCAAAGATATAGCGTAGGCAGAGGCTGTACTGTAGGCTTTCAACTTTGCCATTATTTGGTACTGACATGCCACCGCCTAGAATATTAGTGTGAATCTAACCCAACATCAATGTTTTCCACAATGGCCAGTGTTCAACATTATGAACAACATTATGGCCATTACTAACATTATCTTCACGTCTATCATGAAACCAAACGGTTTCTTATCTTTTAACGAACGAGAACATGATCTGAATCTAGGCGCACGATAGGTATTCCCTAAACTCATCTACATTTACACTCCCACCCAAAATTGCCCCCAATTTCCTTAATTACATTAGTTAGCTCCCACCCGACTGGAATAGTTCTATCACGTTCCAACAACATACCACTTATGATTGGTCT
>JAODTK010000982.1:0-19350 GCA_026419785.1 Sclerodactyla briareus
GTCTACTACACTCCTTTTTATAATCCACAATTCAACCATCTTTTCTTGTTAATTGTCATTCTTTTTTAAATGTTACAACCGATAATGATTATAACTAACCGATATGAATCATTAAAAACTTAGATGATCGATAATGATGGAAAATTGGCCGATAATGAAGTACTTTCCTAACCGATAATGACTCAACTATCTAACCGATAATGATCATTAAACTGGAATATGATATGACATTTGATCGAAAATGAAGTAGCACAAGTAACCACTATTTTTCTCGCGGGCCTAGGTGTTATGGCACGCTAAACGGTCAGGTATAGATACCACTGTGCAATATTTGTTTTTTTAACCCCGACTGGTGAACATTTCTCAAAAATGGGTGAATTTCCCCGGAGTGGGTACAACAAACTGACTAGGTGGTATTGTACCCAACATTTTTCCAGAGTGTGCGTAACACGCATCGAAGGATGGACTGCGAGAGACGGTCTAACAAACGTCATATGAAACCATCTGAAATGAAAAACCTATGATAATCTTATAGGCGACGCCATTCGCCTTGACGTCCCAGGATGGTTTTGGTGGGGGGCCTCTTTATACGATTCGCCAACAAGACATCACGTACAATTCGCGAGCATGGGCATGGTGAAACCTGTAGTCGCTTCGCGCTTCCTCCAACGAGTTGGTTAAGATGTTCCCAGTTGTTGTGCGGCAATACACCTCTTGTGACGTCGAAGGGAACAGCGGAGCAGCCGCACTACAGAGTCGCGCAAATCAATTAACTTTGAAAACTCGGTAGAAAGCAATTTTCGTTGATTTTTTCCGTAATGCCTCCCTTCAACGTTTTCAGTAAGGTTCTCTGGTCTCTCATCCCCGGGGTCCAGCTCAGCATGCACCATGCCACAAGAGTGAAACATTGGTCCCCGACACAATGAACCGTCCGCTTTGACTGTGGCCGATTGCAAGGCTAGATGAGACAACCAACATAAGAGGATCGACAATGTGGAGTTCATTTCGCATTCTCAGTGGCTCATTTCTTGTGTATGTGTGTGCGGGGAGGGCGCGCGGGGGGGCGGGCGGGAGGGCCCCTCGGGGGGTAGGGGGGCGGGAGGGCGGGAGGGCGGGGGGGGGGGACGTTCCTACGCTGGGCGCAGTGCCCCTCCGGCCCATGCCAAATCTCTTAATACGGCACTGGTGGTCCATGTGAAAAGGAACATGCCAGAACCCTCCCATTTTGGGTGGCGGGGTTGAGACATCCCGCCTATTCATCCATGCTAATATTAAGACAACCTATTGAAGTGCATTTATTTTTTCATCATTAATGGATACTGGCAGCAATGGGTGTTTCCGTCGGGTGTGATGTGCATACACAGACTCTATTGTCCTACCCGTATACCTTGACCCTGCAGTAATTTCAACCTTTATTTGACCCCCCTCAGTTCATCAACGCGAAATTTCAGAATGATATGTTGAGTTTTAGGGAGAAGGGAATGAATTATAGCGGCTGACGCGGCGCGGCTAGTAATCGAATGAGAATAAGGACACCCAAAAGCACCGGGAGGAGGCATTTCCAACGGCAACACGGCATACCAGATATTTTCACCAAATTCTTTGCGTTACACAGGCAACATTTGGTGAGCCACGAGTTTTTCTGAGAGGATGGTTCCTATATCTCCCCCTATTCTCCCTATATATAAACGCGCCGGTAGTCATTCACGGTGGTAATACCGTGGTGGTTACATTCGTTCGTCATCGAAAAGAACGCGAGGCCAGCGCAAAACCTGGACCCTCTCACATACTTAAAATGAAAAATTCGTCGTTCATTAACCTTAGGAAACATCGATGAGATGAGCTGTACAGTAGTGCCAGGCACCAGCGGAAGCCTGTGGACCCTGAGAGTGTCCTTGTCGATGCTCACCACTTGAAGTGGTGAATTGAATAAGTCTACTTAACTCTACTTGTTTGCTAGTATCAGCTTGTCGAATCCTTAAGAAAGGAATTACTGCTGCTTCTCGCAGACTTCTCTTCCACGACCCGTAATCGCGCTCCCCGGAATAACACAGGACCTTGATAGGGGTTCGGACCACGCTGCTTTACTCCGCGCAAAAAAAGAATAGTTGGCATAGCTAAAACCGAGGACCGTGTAATCGATCCTCTGTCATAACATGTACGCGGTGCACACAACCCTCGAAATTGATCACAGTGCCAAATAGTGCCAGAGTTATCAGGAATTCCCCCTCTCCAGCCCTTGATCGTGGGAATTTTCATGGCTGTGCATTGTCCACGGGTCATATTGTCCGCTATGATGTCGAATTTACCATAAACACATAGGCTACATGATCTACATACAGGAAAGGCGTGTAGGCTTTGTGCTAAGCCTGTTCAATAAACACCACATAACAAAACATTAATTATGATTTCAACTCAACATAGAAGTATGGTGTCTTGAGGAACAGACGTGATAGACCGATGAGCCATGTTCAGTATCTTCTCTCGCATTAGTATCAGGATTTTCGGCGCTCAATTTGAACCAAACAGGGACAACGCATGGTTAGATAAATTCCCCTAGCTTTGTGTTATTCGTTACTTTCAGTGATTTATCTTTCTTTTGTTCGCCAATGCAACCCGACTAACAATGATCTTAGGAAAATGATTGAGAGGTGAGAAAAGAAACCGACTCAGTCGAAGTCAGTGTAGCGTTGTGTGTGGTAAACTAATAGGTGATAAATCGAAACGAGTGCATACGAAACTTGATCCCAACCTACCAGGTGTAGGAAGTAGCAGGAATATACTGTCAATAAATCGAATCAGAGTCAGTTATGAGGTTAGTTAAATAAGAGCAGCTCCCGAATCCCTCGAACCTGGCCCGTGGTGTCACTAATGTGTTTTCCCCACCATTCTCAGAATTTGACAGAGTAACTTAAACTATATGCAAAACGACTTAACATGGATAGTGATTGCATTTTCGTCATTTCTTCCGAATAGGAACAAAAAATTATAGAGATGGTATAGTAGCCAAATTGTCCACGTCCACGGTTGTCATGTATTTAAATTGACACGCGGTGTTGCTCACCTCCACAGGTATTACTCGTCTGTAATTCGCTGCTCAGACCTACGACCTGATTACTTCCCTCGTTGCGGCCGGAAGCTGTAAAATGATAAAGGCATTAACAAAAAAAACGGTAAACGGTCGGGTCAATCAACACAAGAGCAAGAACAGTATGCAAATGTGGCACATTTATCCAAAAATTAGACCTGCGTTACAATGTTTTCAGTCGACGGTCATTAATGAAAATGAAGGCTTCGTGCTACGCCCCCAGTCTGAGGGACCTCAACAGACTCAACAGAATCCTTTGTCGAAATCATGAGACTTCGGAGAAGCATCAAGGGACACGCCAATTCTTATCCCCTTCTCGAACCATTCCATGACGTAAAAAGGCAGGTGGAGGGCAATTCTGAACGCAAGCATCGCATTCACGAGCCTCCGCAGGGTAGAGTACTTCTCATACTCGGCGGGGGGGGGGGGGGGGGGGGGGGGGGTTGTATCAGATGTTCACATGATGTCATAAACCAGAGGACCTGTGGCATTGTGGGCGAGCACCCCAACGGCCAAGGCGCTGTCTGCCATAGTGTCTGACTCGCCCCTTACTATTGGCATGGATTTCTCGGACATGGAACTGTGGATTCCCCATGGCGCTAACGGGTAATGGGCTTGGTGATCCTTAGGGCGCGGATGGCGGATGGATGCCCTGTACGAATGTTGCGTATCTGTGCCCCTGTAACTTTTCTTATCGCGTGCGAGGTTGGAGGGCACGCATCTCGGTTCGCAGTAGGCCCCAGTCGGCCGTGACGCAATTTCGAATGGCGCATCGAGGGGTGGAAAGGAACAACACCATTGAACGCAAAAAGTCGGGTTGATTCACGTGTTCCCCCCAAGGGAACATAGTAAAGTGAGTGTAATTCATTCGATCGTTCAAATAACTAGCACCAGAACGCGAATGTGGTCACAGATTCAGAGATCGAAGGTGTTTTTTCGAACGTGTTGTTCTGTACTTATGTGCAGCGTGTTTTCTTTGTCGGCTTCTTCAATGGCTTGGTTTTTAATAAAATGATCCTAGCAAGGGTCACCGTGCGTTCGCACATCGTGTCTCAAATTCACTACAAAAAAACCTTACCTTACATGGGCAGGTTGCCCGCAACAAGCGCGAGAAGTGCCATACATACCAGTACGGGGCAGAAGTCCGTGGACATCGAATGAGATTGCGATCGCAACCCCTAAATAATTTCTCAAATAGGGGGTCTGTGACTGCTGTCAGTTCTAATGATTAATGTTATACTCACGGAAAAATGAAAACCGGGCTGCGATCTTTGTCGAATTACTTCACAATGCATTTGATGGTATTATCGGCCTGAAAATATCGATCGCCTAGTCTTCGCTATCATTCGTCGGGCGCAGGTATGCCTCTTTCGGCCTAGTGTTTTTATAGCGTAGGGTTGATGTTTGATATCAATGACCTTCACCTTGACCTAAAACAATAGGGATCATGTACTCAGAAGGAGGAACACAAAAACCAAGTATAACCTGATCTACTCAGACGGACAAGTTATCGTGTTTACAAGCTGGGTGTCACACACGCACACACACACAACCCACCCACACAACACAACAACACACACACACACACACAACCACACACGACGTGACTGATGATTCCTCTACTCGTAAGGAAAAAAAAAGAGCTAGAAATGTTATCACCGACACCCATCACAAATATCAATCTAGCACCAGAGTAGATGGAAATATCGTTAATAATCCTCTATAAAACGAGAGGAAAAATACGATCACAATATCCCTAACAAAAACAAGAGCAAAAAGGCACGTGATTCGTGCTATTTGGTGTGAAAACATACATAGTAGGATTCAACGGATATTCACTCTATTGGAGCTTCTCATCAGTATGAGATCAATCGGACTTTGCATGTTTATGAGCGAATTTCGATGACATTAGGTCCGGACTCACCCTTCATGATTACAATGAGATGAGATGCATTTACCACGCTCAATATACTAAACCTCCAAATAGTCAAGTTTTATCAAAATTTGATTTGAATTGACCAAAATTACATTTAGGCCCCGACGCCATAAATAGTAATGAGATGCATCAAAGTGTACCCAACACATAAACCTTACCTCTTGCCAATTACACTAAAGCAAGTTTGAGCAAATCGCACTTCAGTTGTGGAAGACTATTAACATTTTTTGCGGAAATTTCCCCTGAGCCCCTCCCTCATGAATATTGGATGAGATCAGCACACAAAACCTAGGGATCATTTACTTCATCATGGGTGACCTACCCCCTAGTATGAAATCAAGCGGACCTCGCGTCTCCACTTATCGGTATTTACAAAAGTTTTTCCCACACACACACACCCAACACCACACACACGCACATACACACGGTGCATCACTGCATAGATTCCTTTTGGCCTTCGGCAGCACGGAATCAATAATTTTACCCCGGAGCGTAGGCCGAAGGTGTAATCGCCAATGACTTTAGTAAATAGTTTTTCCTCGGTTGCTAACGATCTGCAGCTAAATTGCCGCCGGGATAATAATGTCCCCTTGGAGTATATTACTGATAACGTATCGATGCCTTGTGTCTTTCCACCTCAAACGTGAATGAAGTTATCTCTCAGCTATATTGAAATTGAAAAAAAAATGTCTCGGAAGTCGGCTGTGGCAATAACACTAACGAATACTCAAATAAACCATCGATACTATTGCAAACTAAATGACTCATTTTTCAATTATCTTTTTTCAAATGGCTTCTTTCAGCACGCTACAGTGGATCGCAATTCGAATAACAGGCCTATCTCCCTCTTATCCTAGTATCCAAAGTCAAGCGATTACCATATCACGTCCACATTCATTGCCATTAACGACAGTTCTTTATACGCAAACTATGATTCCCTTTGAAAAGAGAAGAAAAACATCTTCCGATGCCGTTGGCTACATGATGGTAATAGAAATCATATTTTCTGATATTGCCCAGTTTTGGTTTTTGGAAGCTTCATAGAATACAGATGATTGTTTTTTGTTGTTGTTATTGTTTGTTTGATTTTGTTTAATTTTGGGGGGGGGAGGAGTTTTTCTGCTCACTGACACTTATTTGTTGACTTTAACTTATCCCGCACGATTTTGATTCTCTGGGCACCTCGGATTTTATGATGAGAAGGTGCTCGCCTAAAAAAAAATCAAATTACTTCCGACTGCCCTTTGACAGCACCCCCCCCACCTAATTACAATAATTTTCCCGGGCTCCTTTTGTGAATGAGAAGTTTGCTTTAATGTGGGTTTCCCTTTCGTCACCACTTGAACTTGCATTTCAAGCTGCATTTGTGTCGGGAAAGAAAAAAAAAAATGGGTCTGGTCGAGAATCCATTGGGAATCACTGATCCGAAGCGAAGTGCCATTATCTCTGCTGCCAACGAAAAGGTGGTAACTGGACGACAAACTTGACAACACCGGAGTTCCATGGGTGGAGAGATTCGGGGTGTCATAATTGGGAATTGATGCATTATTATTGGCCGTATTCCTGTATTCCACACAACTGTCTGTACGAATTTTACTATTTTCGTCCAGAATTGTCATGTTTTCTAATCGAAAAGATCTTGATATTACTCTATTTATACACTGGAACTGTTTCGTTGTTCCTAATTGCAGCCGTCTTTTTTGTGTACTGTCTATATTATGGCCAGAGCTCGTGAAAACTCTACAATTCACTTAATCTGAGGAGGCGTTTCTGTCATCGTTTGATGCACGATACTCTTCAGTGTCCAATATCTAGTTCTAATTGCATCGCACAGGTGAAGGGACTCTGGCGACGGCCCTCATTCAACTGCAAAATGAACTCAAGACAATATTTTATGTAGCCACCCCCCAGAACAAAAAACTGTTCAGATGGGTAACAGCGTGGTATCACGACTGCTCAATTACTTTACTTAGTCCGTGTCAAACTGAATCAAATAAACTAGTGTAATCATAGAGCCACTTACCGGTTACTAAGTACTACTTTGCGCTAATTACAGGAAAGTCCAGAAGAGAACAAAATTATGATAGCCATATCCTCAGACAATAAAGGCGGCCAACCGCCCTTCAAAACTAAGCCCAAGCAATAGAAAATGCCGGGAGTTGCTTCTTACTCTTCCTTGCAAGAAAAAAAAAAAATGTATCTTTCAGCCTTTAGTGACGAGCTTTTTTTCTTTACACAACCCAAAACTAGATACATGGATCACCTACTATAGGGAATGCAAGTTTTCCGGACTAGCGGTGACTCCGGGGCCCTATAAGAAACCCCTAAAATGTTCGTTGCCCGACTGCGTAACCCGCTCTGAGAGAAGTTCTATCACTGGAACAGGCTCAAGAAACTTCCTCAATTACAAGGATGTCTACCTCTTTTAACAATAACAAACATAAGATATACATTTTTGCAAATAAACAGGGTGAGTCTGCCCTTCTCCGTCAGTGAATAACGGGAAAGGTTAAATATACAATAAACGTGCAAAGATAACACTATTGGCGTTAGATTCCTCTAACCTGGTGAATGTCTTTAAGGGTTTTCCCCTCGTTTGTCAGTGTGTGACTTGCCGCGACAATTGTAAATATTCAAAACAGAATATGTCAGTAACCAATACTTCTTCATTGTGAATTCCATCCGAACGCATGGTCATTTCCTGCTGAGCAATCTGCACGTGCGAAAGGCTTAGTCATGAAGACGCAATCCAATATCCGTTATATCAACACATTAGCCAACCTGGATACAAAATCTAAAACAGCGGAGGACAAAATGAAGGAAATAGAGAATTCTTTGACGGTTAAGTGTGTACAGGCAATCTAGCTTGTAATAAGTCTTTACTCACAGAAAAACAGGGGTTTAGAGGGATTCCCTAGTTTTGCCCCATCTTCTAAAATGTGGCACACATCGGAACCTGACGAGGTGTAAAGTTAACCATGTGAACGTGGACCTTACTTTTTCCTTGTATGCTACTGTTAATATCGGTTAGCAGTTCGAATACAATGAAAAAAAAATTGCAAGAACGTGGATGCAGGGATTGAGAAGTTGAATGTATTTTATTAATAAATAGCTAATCTCTAATCCCGTGGAGTGAAAATTAGGGACAACTCTGAAATTAAAAGTGAATATCGACTCTTCTCAGAGTGATTAAGTAATTATGTCCTTCGCTTACACGAACTATTACTCACACATCCGAAACTTGACACATGTCTTCCATAGTGAAATCTCCGCGAGTTCGAAAGTGGGCATCCACGCATGCTGTGCACTCTATTTGGCCTTGTGTACACGAAAAAAAAATACGAGTTTATCCGATTCACACGAAACTCGGTAGGTCCCGAATTAACATGACGTTGATTTCAAGGTCACCAGAGCGCAAATTCGCCGCTTTCCGAATTCCTTCTAAACCCTCTCGAAATAAAAAAAAATTAAAAAAACTCGATGTGGACTGTGGTTAGTCCTAACCTACATGAAGGTCATTTCAAGCGTCAAATTTACATAAATCATGCGACTTTGGTAGTTGTTTGTATTAAACCCAACTCGGGAAATGAATACAGTTGGACAGGGGGGGCGATCTGTGTTGACTATGTGGGGAGAGGGGGGGGGGGGACATTTGAGGTTAGCCACCATATAGGCGGTAAGCGCCACCTCGGTTGGCGCGGATCGTAGTTGTGATTTGTTGTTTTACAGAGCCCCCAGAATGCAGGAACGGCACTTCCCGGCATTTGGCAGCAAGCACGTCAGTAATTGGCAAGTAATTCCAGAAATTTATGTCTCAAGAAACCTCCTTGAACGGAGGTTCGTTGGTTATTTCTGTACAATTCGGATCACACTAGTGGAACGTAGGGTACAACGGAAGTTTCGTTTTACAGACTTCCCCAGATTGCAGGGGGGAACGGCACTTCGAGGCCTTATAAGAAACCCCTAAAATGTTCGTTGCCCGACTGCGTAACCCGCTCTGAGAGAAGTTCTATCACTGGAACAGGCTCAAGAAACTTCCTCAATTACAAGGATGTCTACCTCTTTTAACAATAACAAACATAAGATATACATTTTTGCAAATAAACAGGGTGAGTCTGCCCTTCTCCGTCAGTGAATAACGGGAAAGGTTAAATATACAATAAACGTGCAAAGATAACACTATTTGGCGTTAGATTCCTCTAACCTGGTGAATGTCTTTAAGGGTTTTCCCCTCGTTTGTCAGTGTGTGACTTGCCGCGACAATTGTAAATATTCAAAACAGAATATGTCAGTAACCAATACTTCTTCATTGTGAATTCCATCCGAACGCATGGTCATTTCCTGCTTGAGCAATCTGTGGCAAGTTGCTAAAGGCTTAGTCCTGATGAAGCAATCCAATATCTCTTTTCTAATCAAACATTAGCAACCTGGATACAAAATCTAAAACGAGGGAGACCAAAATGAAGGAAATAGAGATGTCTTCCTCATATGTACAGTACCGCAATCACTTGTTAAAAATTCCTTCTACTCATGAACAAGGGGTTAGAGGGATTCCCTAGTTGCCCCATCTAAAATTTGGCACACAATCGGAACCTGAGAGTAAGATTCATAACCCATTTGAAAACTGGCACCTCCTCCTTTTTTCTTGTACTTGCTACTGTTATAACTCGGTTTTAGCGTTTCGAAACAATGAAAAAAATTGCAAAAACGTAGATGCTGGGACTTGAGAAGTTGAATGTATTTTCCATATTAATAATAGCTCTCTTCTAAATCCTGGAGTGGAAATTAGGTACCACTCCTTAATTCAGAGTGAATATCCGACCTCTTTTCAGAGTGATTAAGTAATTATCACTCTGAGAAAGAGTCTGATAGTCACTCTGTTTCAGAGTTGTCCCTAATTTCACTCAGGATTCAGAGAGTAGTGCTATAACCATGTCCTTTCGCTTACGAACTATTACGCACACATCCGAAACTTGGTACAAATGTCTGCCTAGTGAATCGCCGATGAGTTCGAAAGTGGCATCCTGCATGCCTTGCTGTTTGGCCTGTTTTTACACAAATACGATTTAACTCCGATTCACATTAAACTCGGTTTTTAAAAACGGGTCCCGAATAACATGACGTTGATTTCAAGGTCACCAAGGGTCAAATTCGCGTTTTTCGCAGTTTCTTAAATAACCCTCTCGAAATAAAAATAAAAACTCGGTGGATGTGGACGTTGTTTAGTCCTTACCTACATGAAAGGTCATTTCAAGGTCAAATTTTCATAATCATTGCTGACTTTGTTGTTGTGTTGTATTTAAACCCAACTCGGGAAATGAATACAGTTGGACAGGGGATGGCGATCGTGTTGAATATTGGGGGAGGAGGGGGGGGGGGGGAACATTGAGGCTAGCACCCATCTACCGGAGCGGCCCCACCAATCGGTTGGCGCGGTCGTAGTTGTGATTTTTTTCGTTTTACAGAGCCCCCAGAATGCAGGAACGGCACTTCGCCCCCTGGCCAATGGCAGCAACAACGGGCAGTGAAATTGGCAATAATTTTCCAGAATTTATTGCTCAAGAAACCTCCTTTAACGATTGTTCGTTTGGTTTTTTCCTTGCAATTCGGGCAACCATAAGTGGACGCGTAGGGTAACGACCCGGGGGACAGTTTTTCGTTTTCCAGACTCCCCAGTTTGCAGAAAACTGCACTTCCTGGCCTATGGCATTAAGCAACGTCCCGAAAATTAGCAGTAAATTAAAGAAATTATGTTTCAAGAAACGTTCTCGAAGAAACTGATCAATCTTTATTCCTTACAATTCGGGTCGGGCCTCCATCAGTGGACGCTAGGGTACAAGGAAATTTTGAGCCGCACGAATTCCCCAGTTTACCGGAAACGGGACTTCCGGGTCTCATGACAGTACGCCAACATCCCTGAAATGGACAATAAATTTCCGAAAACGGATCGATTTTATCTTTACATTTCTTATCGTGGCCTCATCCTACCCTTAGCCAATATTTTAGAAGCAGATCTCCAAAACATGGGGGTCTTACAGACCCCCTCCCCCCCCAACCCCCAATTGCAGAGCAGTGGCACCTCCCGGGGCTTATGCAGTATCGTCATCACTGAATGTACAATAAATTTCCGAAAACAGATCGATGTTTTCTTACATTTCTTTCATCGTTTTCCTTCATTCCTACCCGAGCCCTATCTAGAAGTCTTCCCATCGAGGACCCCTTTCCATTGGGTTAGAGGTTTCTCCCGCATCTTTGAAATTTGTTTGAGCATCACTTCATGGAAAATGTATGCACTTTTCGGGCATTTGATTAAAAGGAATTGGCCAGTCAGCAGTAATTTTGGTCACATTCTTCAGATTTTCTTCCGTTCAAATCTTTCGTTTAAATTTGTCTTGTCTCTGATTGTTTTCACATTTCATCAACCCCCTCCGCGGCCTGTAAAGTGCCAAACGTCAAATCACCTAAACCTTTACATGATGTACACTATCTCCTGCCCCTGGTTGTTTTATTCGTTGCATATGCTTTCATCTTCTATTGAGCACACACACTTCAAGGCTCGCAAGCCCGTTCCGAACAATAAAGGATCAGAAGTAGACTATAACTCCAGCCATTGGTTATGTGCGGTGTTGAGAAAATAACGCAATTGATTTCCAGCATTGTTGTAAGAAGGGAGGGGGGGGGTGCAACATGACCATGTCCCAAATGAAGTCTCATTGTGGCCTGCCCTATTTTTTCACCGCACTTGAATGAATGACACTATGAGAAAATCATATTTGAGTCCGAATCTGACAAGGTACTGTAATACGTGGGCCTACTTTTATTATACATGTAACACGGGAAAGACAAATACAAGCGCTCGCAGAGCGATTTTCTTGCGCATTTCCTCGCTCTCAACCAAAAATTTAGCAATTTGAAATAACAATATGAGTTAGACCTTCGTTCCTGGCGTATTATCCATAATCATAGGACTTTTCCCAGTCCGCAAAATCTAGGGGGGGGATTTGATATTATTCCCCCCCCCTTAATAAAAATTGGGGAGATGTACCCCCTCCCCCCCCCCCCCAGTGTCGCCGCCGCCCGTGCAGTTTGAACCTTTTCGATAGACTGATGCTTCCCTGCGAGTGACAAGTTGGATGCCCGTTCACCTTAGGTTGTATTGGACATTGGTTTGTTTTGATTGGTTGCCCTAGAACGCATCAACCCGAGAACCCCGGATACAAGATTGAGTTTCGACATGTGATCTCGACTGCCTTAAATGTTGGCTTCCATATTGCAACGCGCCTAACTACCCCCTGCTATACCACGAACTGACCAACGTTTCCAGTTCATCTGATGCGTACACACCGCGATCCTTCCAATGGAAGCACACAACGACCCTCATAAACTACAGACCATTATACACCTCCTTTGATCGTGAGTGTGGAACGTTGTCCCTGCAAAGGCCTGTCTTTGGCCTAAACCTAGTTCCGTGTTGTAGTGTCTCGAGACGGTCTCGATCCCTCGACAACCTGTGGTCTCGGTCTCGAACCCTTCTGGTCTCGGAAAAATATTGTTCTCACTCAATACCCTTATTTACATGTAGCCTACGTTGGATGCTTCATTGGCTACTTTGTCAGAAGTAGTTATGCCTGTTATGTATTTTTTAGTATGTTTCAAAAGAATTTAATAGGGATTCCAAGGCCCTAGGGGCCTACAACACTACTAGCACTAGCCCCAGTGGGTGGCATTTTTTTTTTTTTTTTTTTTCCTTTTTTCCCCCAGGGTATTTGCTAGCTGTTGTGAGTATTGGATAATGACACCTTACACTCTCAGATCAGTTTCCATGTCTCATAAAGAGCCAATGATGTGAAGTGTATGTATTTGTGAAAAGTTCACAAGTAGAATCCTGGCCTAGACACTGAGACCCTCATTTTGGTGCATTTGCTTTTAGCTTTAATCATCATTTGGCAAGGACTTCACTTTGACTCTACAGTGAGGCCTACGTTACAGTACATGGTCTAATATGAATTGGTCATTCCAATCATAGGACAAAAGCTAATAGTAAACTGCATTCCACGGGGGAAAGTTATTCGTATGATTTTGGAATTTAGGCGATGGGGCCATGGATGCAGACACATAGTGCCGCCCCACCTGGCCCCAATAAGGAAAAGCGGGGTGTCCTGTAGTGGGTGGTGGGTTTACGACCCAAGAACCTTATTTGAATAGGCCAGTTTTCGAGCCTAGCCTTGCGCCTGCGTCATTGTCCCCCGGTGCTAGCATTGTGACCAATTCTGTACTGCTCCGGAACAATTCGCCACAGTATTTTTTAATGGAGTAACTGAGATCTTGAGACACTTCACTTATTACTCCCTTTTGTTTGAAACAAATAATTTCAATCGGTCCACATACAGAAAACAAGTTGTATATTAGTTCAAGCATTCACTGTATGCTAATTAAATTAGAAAAACAAAAAATTTCCGCAAAATTATAACTGATTCCACGTGTCATGTGTCAATACTCACACGTTCGAGATATACTATATTTTGGTATCCTGGCGTAGAATGGAATCAACCTCCTACGGCCCTGCTAAGGGGGGGGGGGGTGCTCAAAGATTTTTCTGTTTTTTCAATCCCCCCCACCCGATTTCTAGGTCATTGTGTCCAGCACCCCTGTCGATTTTTGAGCTAAAGAAGGCTGTCATGGAATCAATATTTTGCACGCAATTTGGTATCCATCCCGTTTTTTTTGATCACCACCTGGTTGCGTAAAGTTGTTATTCGTGTACTTATGTGTAACTCATATTCTAATTAGATCGTTTAAAATTTTTTTGTTGAAGCAGGCCGAAATGCAAAAAAAAAAAAAACAAAAAAAAAAACAGAAAGCCAAAAGGCCTTAGTGAGGTCTTGACTCTTTTGACAACCTAGAGCCAGACTCAAGGACATGGGAGATTGTACCAGCTCATTGTGGGAAAACTCAACGTCTGACAATACCTTGAATGAGATTAGCTTACACCTAATTCAAGGATTCAGATCATGACTTCGTGACCTCAGATGACTCTGACTGACCCCCAAAACATAGGTTCATGTAACTCATCATGGCGACACAACATTCCAAGTATGGGCTCAATCCCGTCCAGGTGGGGTCTAGTGATCGTGTTCACAACCCAAATTGGCAAATTTGTGACTTTTCACAAATTTCCCTATTTTTGACCAAAATTTCACCCCGACCTTAACCAAAAACCAGGGTTCGGGTACTCCCCATAAGAAGCTACACACCAATTTGACCATAGCCGACCAACCATTCTGGACTTTCGTGTTCAATAGGTTTTCAGACTTTGACCTCTGGTGACCTCAGATGACCTCTGGACCTACTCCAGACAATAGGGTTCATGTACTCATCATGGGGCCACACCGTACCAAGTATGAGCTTCATCCATCCAGACACCGGGTCGAGTTATCGTGTTTCACAAGCCAAACTTGGCCAATTATTGACTTTTCATAATTTTCCTATTTTTGAGAGAGAACCAAAGTCAAACCCCGACCCTATTCAAAAATAGGGTTCCTGACTCCACATAAGAAAGCTACACACACAAATTTGGAACCCGATCACACCAACCAATTTGGCTTATATGTTCACAAAGAGGTTGTCAGACACTTTAACCGCTGGTGACCTCAGATGACCTCTGACATGTCCCCAAAACAATAGGGTCATGTACTCATCATGGGGAGCACATACCAAGTATGAGCTCATCATCCAGGTGGGGTCGAGTATTGTGTTCACGAGAAGCAGCGGCACACACAATACACACCCATAAAAAAAAAAACCAACACACTACACCCCACCCACCCACACCACACCGTACACACCACACACAACACACCCTGCATGCCTGCATAGTTCCTCCGACTAGTCGTCAAAAAAAAAAAAAAGTCAAATATGATTTTTGTCCATACGCGTCATCTTCAGTGTGGTGAACATATGGTAGGCCACGAGGAGAATTTGGTTTAGGCTTGATTCATGTTGCACTCTCCCCCCCCCCCCCCCTCCCCCCTGCCGTCCCACCCCTCCCCCTCCCACTACAATCAATGCCTGCCGGACTCCAGCTGCACACAGTTTATTCTACTTCTTTTCCTTATTGTTCAGATTGGCTTCGCCAGCTTGACGTGCTGTTTTTATAGAAGATGAAAGCTATATGTAACGAAAAACAGCAGAGCAGGGGATCGTGCCACTGGAGTTTACCTGATTCCGTATGGAACTATATCAGGCGCAGAGTGCGGGGCGAAACAATTCTGAGACATGTGAAATTTGGACGAAATTTTGAGCGGATACTAATCTGAAAAATTGACCAATTGTCTGCTGGACTGGCTCAATTCTTCCGATCAAATGGCCCGAAAAAATCACACATTTACCATGACAGTGATGTTCAAGCACACTGTTCGATCTGCATCAGCGTCCACACCAATTGGAAGGGTCCCTCGATGGAATATCTCTAAGACAATGGCTATGGTAGGAGATGGACACCATGATGAGGAAATGTAAGATTAACAATCGATCAGTTTTCGGAAATTTTACTGGTCAATGTTCCAGTGTTTGCATACTGCCATAGGTCGCGGGAAGTGCCGCTCCCTGCAATCCAGGGGGGGGGGGGGGGGATGTCGGTAGACTATTTCGTACGGTACGCGTCAACTGATGGGTGGGCGCGAATTGTATGAATAAACGTAGATCATTTCCCTTCAGAGTGTTTCTTGAGATATACATTTCAGAATTTATGTCAGTTTGGGGGATGTTTGCTTTACTGCCATAAAACAAAAACTGGTAAGTCCGTTTTCCGGCAATCTGGGTGATTCATAAGGCTCAAAAGTTCCTTGTACCTATACGAGACCATGAATTGTCGCCCAAATTGTGAGATAAACATCAGTAGTTCCTTCCAAGAAACGTCTCTTGAATACCATTTCTCTGAACTTATTGCCAATTTTAGAGACGTTGCTCACTGCCATACATTGCGGGAATGGCCGTTTCCTGCAATCTTAGGGGTCTATAAAACGAAAATTTCCCTTGTCACCCTATCGTCCACGATGGTGGCGCGGCCCGAATTGAAGGAATACCCATCGATACAGTTCCTCCGTTCAAGTCCTTAGATTATTTGCCGAATGACGTGTGTTGTCAGAGAAATTCATAACAATGTGATCACATAACCCTCCAATAGATCTTACAGCTAGTAAGCTGGCAAAATAAATGGAAGATGAGCTTCATTGCTAAAAAGGTTTTGTTATGCGCCTTACCCATGCTAGAAATGCCAAGATTTTTGGCTATAATCTACAGAACTTTCTTCTGTAAGAGAATAGAGCCATCTCCTACTTGGGGTGTTGGTACCCTGACTAGTAATCTGTCTTGGAATGATCATGTAACCAAATCGCTGCCACGGCGAATCACTCTCTTGGCTTTTCTTATGAGGATCCTCCATCATGCCTCCCCAAGGCGTCCAAGGCAAACTCCGCCCTATATAAGACCTTAGTGCTACCACCCCTACTTTAATATTCCTCCTCGAGTGTGTGGGACCCCTCATAATACTGCTAACTTAATAATTCCCCTGGATCTGTTCACGAAGGGCTGCTAGATTCTGATTGAACGACTTCAAATCTAGGTCCCCCGGTGCCCGTTGCCAATATGATGAAGAGTTCGAATGGCAGCCTCTTGCAACCAGGCGTCGTGTTCGAGGGCTCACTTTTTTATAAGGCAATCAATGTCACCTTTCGATTCCCATTAGTGCCATCACGTCACCTTTTAATTTAATCGACCCATCTCGGCACACCAACCTGAGCTCGTTTAACACCAGCACATAAAAAATACTGCTATAAGTTTTCCTTCTTCCAGAGAACGATCAGAGATTGGAACAATCTACCTGAAGCTATCGTGAACTTCAACGATAGCGAAAATTTCCAAGCGGCAGTTCAAGTTCCTCTCGCAGCCATCAATGGATTAATTTCTGCCCCAGATCACAACGTTCCTAGAAATTTTAATTCTAAATTTAGTGTTCAATTTTAGAGACATTTCTACTGTCATAACTGTCCGGGAATGCGGTTTCCTTAAAAAACTGGTGGGGGGGGGGGGGGGGGGAGGTCTGTAAAAACAAAAAAATCTTGTACCCTACGGGTCAACACCCGACGGTGCCCGAATTGCACGGAATATGCATTGATCAGTCCTTTCAAGACTGTTTCTTGACAAAAAAAAATTCGGGAATTCATTGACGCTTTTAGGGTTGTTGCATGCTTAATGCCTTATATGACCACCAGAATGCCGTTTCCTTGCAATCTGGGGGCCTGTAAACCTGGCAAATCCCTTGTTTTTCGCTACGGCGTCAAACCTATGGTGGCGCTCCGCTTAGATTGTGCTGGCCTCATATGTCCTCTCGTAATATTCAACAAGCAGATCGCGCCCTGATCATTCCAACTGAAAGACATGAAAGTAATTATATCAAGTGATATTAATATTATAAAAGTATAAAAAAATTGGCAAAGAAAAATCTGAAAAAAATGAAACCGAAATTAGGTTTTCCTGTAGGGGTAGGGTGATGGTCTTTTTGTCAGTGAAGCTCAGCACCCCCAGTATAAAATCGTTCGCAGGTGGCCTGCTCCTTAACTGTTACGACGGGCGCGCAGAGCGGTGTTGATTGGCTGGCATCTCCGAATTTGGCAGTCGGGGAAATGATTATTTACTGTTCTTCCTGAAGGTTCTCTAGTTTTTGATAGTGACCTAATAGTTTCCAGCAAATAATTTGACAGATTTCCTTTATTTATTTGTTGGAATCAGCTGGGTCAACAAATTTATTATGCATTTTTCGTGCTGAATATTCGTCGAGCTCAGGAGCCACCGTGCAACCTATGGACGGGCACGATACGTGAGGAAGTTTGTCACATTGGACAATTGCGCAATGTGGCCCCGTGCTGTAACTCCGAACTGGCTTATGTCCAGAGAATGATCAATTATTTCCTGGTTTGGAGCCGTATACTCTGAATGCTCGCATGAAGGATACAGAGTGGAGAATTGCGGCCAGGCCCAGAGAGAGTAGAACCAAGTGAAGAGGTAGGGACGGGCGGAGGGTCATCCATCCTTGGCAGTCCGCAGTGCAATGTTACTGTGTATCTGTACCAGGGCAGTCTGCATCCTAGCAGGATATTCTCAATCTTATTTAGACAATTTTATTTTAAATGTGATGGGGGGTGTATATCTTGGTTCATGGCTTAACCGACAAATTTGGCGCACTGGATGTGGGGCGGGGCATTCTCACACGGCAACGGCGCCCCCATCTGATTCATGCTCTTGGTTAGACCTATTCCTGTCCGATTGTTGGGGAGAATGATCGGGAAGGGAAGTGTTGACTTGTTTTGCAGCTCGTATAAAAAGCAAAATGTAATCAATGAGGGCAGAGAGTTTGTCTATCATGTAAATAATAGAGCATGTGGGTGTAAATAGGCCTACCATACAGTTCGTAACTTGAATTGTTGCCCTATACCCTGTATACATTCGATCTCGGTCTCAGTCACTGACCTTGCTGGTATCGGTCTCGTCTCGAAGTGTGCTCCTGGTCCTCGGTTCTCGGTGTGCTATCTCGACTACTACTCAACACTGCCTAGTTTTATAACTAGCAATCGCAAAACAAGAGGGGCAACTTGTAAATGAAGACAAACTGTTTTCGTGTGGACAATATCGTCGTAAACTCGAGATGATTTCCAATGGTTTTCTCTTCCGTTTACAACGAAGAAGTCAAATATCAACTTGGCAACTTGCATGTAATGCGTTCCACAAAAACAAGGAATAAACACATTCCTGAGCCCTTCCTTCTAATACCTCTGTGCAGAGGCAGATATGAGAAAAAAAACAAAAAAAAACAAAAAAAACAGTAGCTCGGCATACTTTGCTACTTCACTTAAGTTAATATGAAATCACACTATCCTGCAGTGAAGTCTGTCAGAGGGGAAGCGGTTCACCCCACCTCTCCAGACCCCACCGTCCGTTACATTACGCGTGCATCCGTACAAGGAGGAAGTTAATTTGTGAATTCAAGGGAACTCGATTGGAAAGAACTTTCAGCAATAACTGAACCAACTGATCGGATCCATAAGGAAATACTATGAAACATTTGAGAAAAGGTTGGTGACATAGCATATGAATCCCCCTGTACAGTAGGCAGAACGGGGACCCGGTGATATATTATTAACCCCTACTCGAAAACATTGACAGGAGTGCAATCCGAGTTGCAGGGTCTCACCGGTATCCCTGATAATGTGTAACATCTGCTTCGTTTCCTATCTCCAAATACCTAGCGAATTGTAAATAGTAACAATGT
>JAODTK010000983.1:0-12602 GCA_026419785.1 Sclerodactyla briareus
ACAGCTGCAACAGCATTAAAGTACACGTAAAGTGAATTCAACACACATATTGTACATAATCCAGTAGAAGTCCCCACCTCACCTGGTACTGCATGTGCAGTGACGGGTGCTGGCATCTATTACACGAATGTTACACACAACATATATCAGACGTTGTATGGTATATGCACTTCTATTTTACATGGACCTGAGAGGGTAGTTCAAACATGGAAGACCCGTTGACTTATCATTTATTTCGAACATCATGTACCTTTTGCAATGTCAACAAGCAGCACCTAAACTATTCTAGATAAGATGCGGGTAATTCAGGGGATTTAAAAATAATTCTAGTCTGGGAGGGGGAGCATATCCCTTTTAGTCCTGGAGGGGGTCAATCATCCCTTAGTCTTGGAGGTTTTTTATCACCCTAGGTCATGGGAGGGAGCATCATTCCTAGTCCTGGGAGGGAGCATCATCCCTAGTCCTGGGAGGGAGCATCATCCCTAGTCCTGAGAGGGGGAGCATCTTTCCCTATATAAGTCCTGGGAAGGGGGTATTCATCCTAGTCCTGGGAGGGAGCATCATCCCTAGTCGGGAGGGGGAGCATCAATCCCTAGTCTGAGAGGGGGAGCATATCCACCAACTAGTCCTGGGAGGGGGTATCATCCTAGTCCTGAGGAAGAATTGTCCCAAAGGTGTAAATTTGTCGATGGACTTTGATGACCTTACTTAACGCCTAGATTGTATGAGATATAACAACGCTTTCATAACATCCAGTCAGCCACGGCAATATTGCCGATTCACCGCATGAGGTTGTCAAACATGTAACCTACGCATCAAGTGTATAGTCCTATCATCGTGTCATACTCTTGGTCACCCTCACCGCAGAATATGCTCTAGGCCTAGGTCTTGATCGAATTGGGAAATTATAGCTAGCCTCCCAATTTCAGTTAAGTTTGCCTTGGTTTTTTTACTTGCTTTTCCCGCAAATATTATTTCAGCTGGCGTAACATTGTTGACTTAAAGATAAAGGATCTTGAGTCCGAAGCTACTATTCCTGAACAAGCACGATGACACTTGAAAAACGAATTGGTGAGGGGTGGGGGGGAGCAGGTAGGCTAATCTGTCCCACCACAAACGACAGTCAAACTGTCATGTGTCGTGTCCAACAGTCCAACGTCGGTTACAAATTTCTAATGGCTAAGAGTGCCTTTCTATAACATTCTTTTTCTTTCTGCCCATATATACTGGCTGCCTGTATATATATCACTGATCGGATTTCTTTATTCCATCAGTCAGAGGTCAGTCCAGAACGTCGCCTTTGAGAATGCCACGTGGACGCGCGATGGGTTCACGACATGCCTGGAAACTAGGATGTCACCCAGTTTCACGTGCTGGTGGGGGGGGGGGGGGGGGGGAACTGCGAGGTCCCTGCACTAAGAATGACACTGTCGGAATAACCCCGTTTTACCTGTTTCAGCATCTCTGGAACATTGTAGTTTGAATGCCCGGAGGACAGTCCACTCTATGATATTCAAAATACTGGAACAAATGAGCCCATATCACTCACTGCCGTCACCTGATTTCAATTAATGTTAGCCCGCCTTAAACTTAAGATATGTATACAACATGGTGAATATTTCGGACAAATATCTTGTACTCGAATCATGGTTCTGGATTGCCCATGTGAAAACAGATAATAGAATATTAGAATTTTCTGGTAGTTAGATGTACTTTTCGTTATGTTAAGTTCACAGCACATAGCCGAGTTAGAGATTGTCAAAGGTAAGTACTTGACCCGAGTGCTTTTACCACAATGTTGTTCATGTATCTGAATGACTCAGTCTATTTCTTATACTGGGAATTGTCACGAGTGTGTGCATTCACTTGAGTGTTTTCCGACCTTGTTCAGCTGATTAATGATTGCTATCGAATTCTCATGTCACTATATATTAGTCCTTGAAGATAATTTCATTCCAAATTAATGTTTTTTAATTAATTCATTATTATTTGTGTAATTGCTAGACAAAATATATTTCTTCCATTGCGCCTCCTCGTAACTTCACGACTTTTATTTCGCCCTTCGCAGCTTTTGACATGATTTATGATAAATTCTGTCATTCACGGTTCCATTGTATGACGCACTTTTCCTGAAATATTGCTTTCAGTGGATCCTGCGTAATGTTTGCCCATGGGAAGAGTTAACCACCATTCTTATCCTGCAGTTGAACTGTTTAGCGACACATGATCCCCCAAACTGTGGACAGTGCCAACTCAATACTCGCTGCAAAGCAAACTATTGCGAATTGGTACCGCAGAGACCCAGAAGAGATTGCCTAAGAAAGCAAAATGCTTGGTTTAAAAAAGGACACCCCTGCAGGATTATTATAACAGATTAATGGCCCAAACTATGGACGCTACATAATACTTTTCCCATTCTCCACAATAAACCGCTGGTGTATCCAAGCCTGCAGTTGCCTCTTAAGGGCAACTGCAGGCTTGGATTTTTTTATTTTTTAATTTTTTTTTAAACAAAGTTGACCTGAGGAAGGACGACCTAATCGCCTAAACAAAAGGCAACCCCCAAGCACAGGAACTAAAAGAAGAGGAGAGATCCCCGCTTGTTGATTTCTACTCTTGAACCGCTGGAGGTCAAAATCATGAGAAATACATCCTCGAGAAGCCTATTCAGCACCGAAGTGCGAGGAAAAATGGCGAGCATAGGTTTCGTGTCGATGACGTGGGAAGATGCACCGAAACGGGTGCTTGAATAAGAAGAGCGAGTAACCTCGAGTAAAGAGAACAGCATCCCCAAGCTCAGAGACATTGACCATAACAGTAACTGTAAAGGAGGCAGAAGAAGATGATACAGATCTGCGATGGGATATAGATTCAAGTGAGAGGAAGATGAACATCGTTTGATGAGACGGATGGACTTTCTCTGGATACGATCAAGGACACTGAGAGAGGATGGCTGAGCCCCACCCCAAAGAGGCAAACCATTTCATTAGGGAGCCAATTTGGGCTTTGTAAAGCAGAAGTAGCTGTTGTGGGGTGAAGTATTTCCTTGTGCGGAATAAGAAAGTCCCACTTCTAGAAGCATTGTGCGATGAACTTGTGATATGGGAGTTCCAGACAGGTTGTTGCTGATTTCCCTACCAAGGAATTAAGAAGAAGTAGACTGAGTGAGATCTGGTCAGGTCCATGAAATAGCTGGTGCATCAGATACACGCCCGACCAGAAATCACAGTTGGTTTTAGATTGGTGAAGGTAACCAGATTAAGCAGTGCCCCAGTTCAAAATAGACTGAAGATCATTGTTTCCGCTGATTGGCAACTAGGGAACAGTTGTAGATAAAATCGTTTCGCTTCCGGGGGCAGGAAAGCAAGAGAGTGGTGAAGGTAGAATCATCAGCAAATGAGGGAATACTATAGGATGTAGAGCAAGAAGATCATGATAAAAATGAAAAGAGTGTAGGAGAGAAAACACAAACCTGGAGGAACACCGCATTGATACTGAAGGTCTCCGAGCGGCACCATCAACCCTAACGAGATAGAGCGACCGGTAAAAAAAACTGGCAGTCCAAGAGTTTAGAAGGGGGTGAAACCAAATTCCGTTATTTGGGCAAGGAGTCCGGCTTCCAAACAACGGTCAAAGGCCTTATAGAGATATCAGGGCAATATCCTACTTTCATCACACATTCACACCGAAAAACTCGATGGCTTGGGCCCACTGATTGGTGACCAAGATAGTAGTCCCAGTAGATCGGCATGCCGGAAACCATATGGTGGTCACTGATGAGAGAGTGAAACTCAAGAAAATTTCAAAACATATGCTTGTTTACTAATATGTTTCCATAACTTTGGAGAGGCCCGAGGTGATGGCAATCGCCTTAATGGGAGGGTTTGGATTTGTCACCCTTTTAGGGACTGGGCAGACATTAGCATGTTTCCCACACAGAGGTAGCATCCCATAGAAATAACAAAGGCGGTAAGCTTGCTAAGGATAGGCGCAAGTTCGGGGGCCCACTTCAGGAGGACTATGGATGAATGCCATCAGACCAGATGCTTTATTAATGTCTAATTTATTGAGTGTTTGGCGGACCATTCGAGTAGTGAAAACAAATCCCAAGATCGTTTCACAAAGCTGGCAAAATATGGAGGAAGATGAGCATCTGTGTTCAAAGTGGAATTAAGAAGAGACTAGCTCGGCAAAAGTATTAGCTTTAGAGGTGGCAGCACTAGCCAAAGAGCCATCAGGCTTGACCAGCGGAGTGGAATTTGGAATACAGAAGTTCTGGGACACAGATTTGGCCACGAAAATGAACGACTACCAGACGGGCAGGATGAAAGTTTATTAGCCCTACGTGAAATAAAGAATTTTTTGCCTCATCGCTAGTTCAAGAGCGAGCACATTACGAGCAGTAACAAGGCTTGACGTGAATCAGGTGAAGGAGAAGAAGCCAAGCTCGATAAGTCGGTTTCTTCTCCTGGACGGCATTAGTACATTGATGGTTGAAAACCATTAAGGTGATGAAGGAGAGCCTGATCTTAAAGTGTTAGGGAATAAAGTGGTTTCAGTTCTAAAAGAATAATTTCCGAAATAGCAGAAGCAGAGGTTAGATGGGTCCTCTGGAAGGTTAGTTTCATCCCAAGGGAGACTAAAAAAAATTCCCCGAGACCAAACCAGTCAGCTTTGGATTATTCCAGAGTTTCTTCTTCTGCCTTTGGTTGGAGCTTCATATAGGAAGTTAGATAGATTGTGAGACAGGGTAATGAGGCAATGGTCATAGGAGCCAATAGGGGCAGAGGCAGTTGCTGGACTGTAAAGAAGGGGTCTCCTGGACTGAGTAGTGAGAAAGGAGATTCCAACAAGTTAGCAGAGTCCGAGGCCCGATCTGGGATAGGGTGGGAGAATGATGAGCTCTGGCGTGAGATACATTGCGAATAGCAAATGACTCAGCTTCGACACCAACTCACAGAGCCGTTAGAGTGTTATGAGCCATCTTCGTTATTGGCCATGACAAAACCAAAGTATAGCAATGTTCACAGTCGTTATTACGGTTGAATTGTAATTTAAAAGCAGAGGCGAGGTGAGATGCGAGAATTGAGCCTCGTGATTATTACAGTTGGGCGAACGGTAAACACAAACCGAACACCTTAGTCAGACGATGGAAGAGAGACTTGGCCAGAGACGTTGAAAGTATCACAAACAGAGATCAAATTCGAAAGGCGGCCTGACCAGGGAGTGAGGTGGACAAAAGGCGCAAACTAAAGCCTTAAAATGGAAAACAATCATGAAGGATATAGTTCTGGGACACTGCAGATGTGAGTTAAATCACGAGGTCGATTTAATCTGTGTTAAGTAAAAAAAGTAGATGAGGACTGCTGATGAGCCATGAGGAGTTGGTGGACTGTGAGCTGCGGTGACTTTGATTGAAAGACAGCGTTATATTCGCGAAAGAGAAAGAAAGAAAAGAGAGAAACAGAGGGCACGTGAGGGGCCGTCTCGCAGGAGGGTCGTATGAGAGAAACTGAAATAACCATTGATCGGTAGTAAGAAAGGAGGACAAAGGTAGGGCAAGTTGAAAACCCACGGCATCGACAAGACCCAACAAGGAATAATTCGGAGAGCACGGACGTCGAGTGGGCACCCCGAAAAACCGACCTAGGGTGACACAGGTCGCGAACTAGCAGAGGGGGGTGCTCGGGATTTTACGCCATATGAAAAGGCAGCCTCCCAAGGCGCTACCCCGGGGTTCGGCCCTCTGCACTATCTGACGGGCAGGCCTGCGAGGGCGCACCGACTCCACCTGTATTCCTCATGACCAAGAAAAAAGAACCCAGGGTATCAAGGCGAAACCGTGGTAAACACAGGACCTTCCAAGGTCCTCAGATACCCAGCGGTTATTGGTGGAGAAATGGGAAACTGTATATATTTAGGTCAAACCCCATTTCAATACGATTTTCCTATGTGGAAGTTAATTACCTTCAAAGGTTTGTGGCCATTCAGCAGAGAGAATTGGGGAGAATCCCAATTGCCAAAAACGCATGACGTCACACGACAACACAGGGAATTATGTTTGTAATTTGATTTTTTCATTTTGTCGAATAAGTCAACATTTAGCAAATTTCTCTCGTCTTTCACTCACCAAAGTAACCTCACACCTACCACCACTAAAGCAATCCTCGCCCCGTGACTACATGCTTTTAGAAGCGAAATTAATGTTGAATTTCAATGGAAAACAAAAAATGTTTGCAGGGTTGTGCAAGTATGACATCAATTATATTGCATGATGGGACGCATTTCGATCTTGGCGCAATCACCACGCATCACAAATCACAATCAATTGACTATAACTCAGTAACGGAAGTCCCCTATAACTTCCGTTTGGACTAGCGCATTCAGTTTTTATCCAGCTTTAATTAGCATCTGTATAAATCATCCTGCAGCTGTCATTTAATTATGCAATGCAGTATGAGTCTCTAAACCGTTGTGCACATAAAGACGGTCTTTGACAAGTCCAACGAACGTACGACGCACAGCGCGGTTTGTTAAAAATGACTATATCCAACAAGTGGTGTCCACATTATGTAATAGAACCCCAAATGGGGGCAATGAGATCCACTCGGACAATGCCCGACTCGTCAGCATCTATAAAGGAATCTCATGTGTGGCGTTATCTCTTGAATTGAACTATTTTATTCCCCATGAACAGACGGACTATTATAAGTACTCGCACTATGATCCACGCCCCCCCCCCCCCTCAACCATCCCCCCAGTGGGATAACCTCCCATCTGAGCTCAAATCTGCTTCCAAGAGTGCTCGCATTCGAGCAGCTCTTGGACAACCATCTAACCGGACAGAGAAGATCACGCGGTTCTGGCAAATATAGCCATAAATTAATTGTGTTAAATAATAGCTCACCACCTTCAAACAGAAAACTTCCTGATGAACTTCGTGAAAGGCTCTCTAGGAGTCGACCTCTCAAACTACTGTCAGCAGTAAAAATTTCGAATAGTGTCCCGACTGAAATCATCGCTCAAAGAAGGTATTCAACATTTATTTGAGGTAAGCCAGGTATATCCAATATATGTCAGCGACTTTTTCTATGTCCCTGTCAACTCTCCCGACATTCGATTGGAAACTTTTTTTCACACAGAGCCCTTGAATGGCAAGGTGCAATTCGTTCCTCGTTCATCCTATCTTGCCTCTCCTTCGACCCATGAGCAGAAGTGCCAGGGTTTGATAGGCTAACCTCTTCAGGCCTTTGGCTAACATGGGTTCCCTTCCTAAATCATGTATTCGAGTGTTCTAGCACTCCTACCTATACTCTAGATGCTGTTCATGTCTGTTCAAAGTTTACTCTGAGCTTGGTCAATGTAGCCTGACTTGTGTAACGTGTAAGGACTTGCGAACTAATGCGTCGAAACCACCCATTGTTTTAAGAGCAAGCCTTATTCTTGGGTCAGGTGGTTGAAGTGTTTTCCTCACACAAATAGACTTCGATTATATGTGCCCAAAAATTATTCATTGACTAGACTGTATTTATTTCGGTAACATGGGATGAGATGGCATCTCCTTGGAATATCTCCACCTGTTTCCGATTTTTTGCCAGGTTCTCTCCCCCGCATGTCACGGTTGTCTAACCATTCCGCTTTAACCGTTCGAACCACCTGAGTGATCGCCTGGGATCTGCCTCATGCATTTTTCCATCGTCTTGGTGATCCTGTGTGTGGGATGGAGCCATGGTCATATCAATCCGTGCACGGCCTTGGTTGGTTTGCCTGCATTCCTTCCTCGAATCGGTTTGTAAGGGTCTTATCAGTCGGAGTTTTGATGGTCCTGTTCGTTCCTCGACTTCCGTTCTTGCCCTCCTGTTCCTTCTAGGTTGGGATTTCATCCAGTCTGTCCTGAATGCCTGTGAGCATCTCCATGTAGTCGGTAGGCAGTGATACTGGACTGTCGCAAAAGGTGAGCCAATTTTGGAATGTCTAGGACTGGGCCGACGCATCCGTAGTCTCCTGGGTAGTCTCCTGCGTAGGCTTGGCATATGTTTCACCCAAAGCCCTTGAATTAGTCAGGCCCGGTGGCTTCCAGTTTGGGGGGGGGCATGTTTTCTTCAGCTTTGTCTTGATATGTCTTCTGTATTCTACAGTTTTCTCATCAGGTATATCGAAGGGCTGTTGTTTCAATCTGCTGGCCAGAGGTCCTTCTGGCCAAAAACGCCTCATATTTTCATACCAGACCTTGTTACGTTTCTGCTTTTGTCAGGGTTGTGTGGGTTGCGTGTTGCGAGTCGTAGACTCTACCGGTTGGGTGCCGAAACATCCTGTTGATTTGAAAACTGTCTAATGGCGGGGCGTTATAAAAAAAATCGCTTAGAGCGGTGAGATGCGGCCGTCAATCTTTGTTCGACACTTTAATTGCCGTTTTAAAATTCCTCGTTCTCACTTTCTCTTCAACGTATGTTGTAGTGCGCATTTCCCTCTTTTTTGTGCTCTTTTCCATCCTGGAAATGTCCTTCCTTAATTCCTTGATTTTTGTTCTTACCTCCGTCCTATTCTAGGGTTGGTGCTGGAATTTGTTTCCTCCTTGGTTTCGCAAGTAGTTTGCCCTGGTTTTGTGCACGAAATGAGGGCGTTTGTTTTTGTAATGTTGATAGAGTGAATGACCTGTTGAATTTTCATTCAGCATTCATTCATTTCATCAGCATACTCTGGCGGATTTCAGGCTTCTGTGTTCGATAATAAGCCAGTTCGGAGTTACAGTTTGAATATAATGAGATTGTGTCCATTGTCACACAAAAGGGGGGGAAACCGCCCCCCAGCAGTACGACGTTTAACGTTCCAGTGTTGCAGAACGTTTTTTCCGGAAATCCCCTGCCGATAATCACGAATCCTGCCACCACAAAACTACACATAGTTCCCCCATACACTCAACAATAACATTCGAAAACATAGGATGAATTGTTTGCGTTTTCGAAGGTAGTGACCGTGTTAAAATCAGCAGTACGATATTGCTGTAGGGGAATCTGACCGTGAGCGAATCTCGTCTATCCTCCCGACCTGTTCTGTGGTGGGCATGCGCACCTAGAACACACTAACTGTCTCATTCCCATTGGGTCTCGAGGGGAAGGGGGGGGGGGTGGTGGTGAAATCGGTGGTGATGATGGCACAGGAATGTCACACGCATAACGCAGTCGGTGTCAAATTCTCGATTGCTAATCGCAGCGTTTAGGGCCCAATTGGTTTCCAATTGTTTTAAAAAACTGTCTTCAGAGTGTTATAGTATGAACTTGCGATTTCGATAGTATGAATGATAATACGACGGAGATACATTATGATGCATGAGCAGAGGTTTGCCCGCTTTGATACATACATAATGGTCATGTCTCTAGGAAAGCGGGAGCAGAAGTAACTGATCCTACGTAACATTTCCTCTTAGAAATATTTCCCAAGACGTAGCAAACGTGAGGACTGAAATATGTTTTAGGAGGAATGTTTCAATCTTCTACGTTCGTTGATTTTTCTCACTTAATGGGCCCCCTTAATCAACTTGTCTAAGCTTCTGAAGATGTTTTATCGGGTTATATTGTCCCCTGTGAGAGTAACTTTAAAGTCAACTACGCCGATCTGAACAATCTGTCTACGTTCTGTCGCTATAGCTGTTTTCTGTACCGGCTATAACCCGCTCTTTTTCCCCCACATACTGACATACATAGAGGATCGGTGCTCGTATAAATTAGATGGTGTAGCGAACGATCGTCTCCAACACTATCAACTGATCAACTTTTGTTCCGAAGAGATAAAATTGGGCGAAACCGTATTGACAAGACGAAAATTACTCTGTGCTGTTGAATCTTCCTCTCGGAAGAGCTTACAATTATCGCTGTGAAAATGATGACATATCGGCGGGCCAGGCCAAGGTAAGGTTTTCTTTTGTGTGCGTGTGCTCTGCCGTGTAGGTAGAGTAGGGGGTAAGCTTAAGTTAAATGGGATTATTCTCTAAAACCCTGTGCGTTCTGCTTGCAGGTCACACATAACCTCCTGTTGGCTGACTACATGTGGCACATATACAATTTCAGTGCGCCAGTGATATCGCTTCTACTGCCACCAACACTATAACGTCGCCTACTTATATTTTTTCGAATTCGCGCGGTGAATAAAAACTCCCCAAATCTCAAATATGTGAGAGAAATCGAGCAATCAACATCTGAAAAAACTCGCCATCTGTGTGGTATCCTAGCGATTTAGTACTCCGCGCGACAAACGCCCCCCCTCGATTGAATAGAAGAACTTCCAATGAGGTTATATCCGGCTCACAGTTCTAAGAAAGAAGCTCTAGGTCATATTGGTAAAAGAGCCCAATTCATACTTCAACGCCGGTCTCTCTAAAGCTGAACGAAATCTTTTGTGATGCGCGTCCAAAAACGTTCGTTCCGTTAGATATCAGTTTTATCTTTTGAACGCGTGACAGAGGAACGAATTGCTGTTATTAAGGTCAAAAACGAATTAACAAATAAACATGCTTTGCTGGCTAAAAGAATGAGATTTCAAGTAAATGGGTTTTGATTTACTGAATAATACGCTTCCTCTAAATTCCACTCAGCCTTATTTCATGTCCTCCTTTTTCCAGCCGTAAAGCTACACATACGTAGTCTATTGTAGTTTACTGATATAAAAACTAACTTGAAGAACAAACAATTTGTTGCCGATAGTATTAGGTAAAAATTCGTAATTTCCGTGGCGATACGAATAATTTGTGTACCGCCGGCCAGCTTTTTTTTATCGCGACTGATACCATTTTCTCTCCAAATATATATTACTTGAGGCGCTGTAATTTTGACAGTTATGTGTACTGACCAGCAACACTGCACCGCTGTGACTAGAATTGGAACGCGCTGGAAAGTTAAACGCGTGGCTGCCTTCACGCCGGTCTTCTACGCCGGACTTGTCCGGCGGTGAAGTATTAATACTTTAAAGCATTTGCAAGTGCAGGCTTTCGTTACTGTCCTACAGGAAGTGGAGAACCTTCACAAGGAGGAGGTAAATCTCACTTTTTGATGTTATGGTTATATTTTACTTTAGAAATGGATTCATGACAAGGCTCAAAGTGGAAGTCAGACAGTCACGCAAAAAAGCAACTTCTTCCAGCAAGACTTCATCACAAAGTGATGTTCTCTAAAATGATTGTTAGTAGGTACTCGCTTTGTTTAATTTATTGACTTCATTTCGTAAAAAGTTCATAGAGGACATAATCCTCATGAAGACCCTGAAACCACAACCATCCCCAAAGAGAATAATAATATAACCAAGATGCCTAAAAAAAAGAATTCAATATCATTGACGCTCATTTTCCCAAATATTGCAACGCTAAATGGAACCTTCAATGAAAATTGAAATTAGAACACCGTTGTTTCCAGTATATAATTCAGGAATAAATTATTAATAGCATATCGGCCAGTGGCTCTCAAGCAAAAGCACTTGTACCCGTCCCTTCCCCTTTTCTCCTTTGTCGTTGTCTTCGAAGGTTTACGAACCACGAATAAGCGCAAATACTTCCTCATCGTTAGGATCTATTATTTCGAACATGGTCTATACTATTATGAGGCCACACCACGAGGCTCCTGAAATTATCCAAGTTCGCCAGTGAGTGATACTGACGAAAATAATTACAAGAACAAGCCTAAACATAACATTAGGCTTTGCACACACGTGCTACACTGGAAAAATGACGAAGGTCGTTGCCATTTATATTCAGAAAAAGGTGACGTACGTCCAGACCATATACCAACTTTGAAACGAGAGGTATTAGTCCCTCTAATGCAGGGTAGATACGCTCTATGAAAAAAAAAAAAAAAAAAAAAAAAAAAAAAAAAAAAAGAAAAATCATTCTACAGTTATGAAAGCGAACATATAACTCACTGAATAAAAAACCCACACTCGAAGCATACACAGAGGTATGCTCAAAACACTGGTTTACAGAAAACACATGCCCCACCCACCCCCACACACGCAACACGTACACACGCACACATACAACACACACACACACAACACACCACCCACACACATCACACCACACACACACACACACCACACACACACACACATACACAACCCCAACCTGCGTCCGAGACTGTCATTTCACGTCCTCATACGAAAGGACATCAGTGAACTCCCATGACCGATCATTCCCGAACCAGGAGAAGCGGGAAGTTCAAGTTCAACGTGACTGCGCTCACGCCCACATTACCCCCGAAAGTTCACTATGCATTATATGTATGGCAGATTCCATAAAAAAAAACATAATACAATATATATATATATACCTCGGCACCCGCGTAATTATCTGCTAATTTTGCAGGGAAGTTTATTCATTTTTCATTTTCTGGCCAACTGCTGCGCCTACTTGTTTTTCTTCCTTTCGAAGGCTGTCGGAAGAACTTCACCACATTGGCGTGTTTCCCGCAAAGGTGCATTGCCCTATACTATCGACATGTCGATGGTGAAAGCTATCCCACATGGAGCCGCAGGTGATAACCGTTCTGCTAACAAGATATTACCATAGCCCGTTTGTTCCATATGATTGGGGCCTTGTGTAGGAGGTTATCGTGGGC
>JAODTK010000984.1:0-12642 GCA_026419785.1 Sclerodactyla briareus
GGAACCATACAAGATAGTGTCATTATGTGGAAATGGAAATGTTTTCTGAGATGTCATAATGTTGCCCTGAGGAGATGATACAATGTGCCATTTCCTATTTGTCTTTGTTTCTGACATAGGTGAAAAATCACCTTTTTTTGGCTTTCCAGTTCCAGCTTTCCATCAAATAGCCACAAATATTGAGCCCTGACCGAATTGACGGAGTGGTCTTTCGTACATTGCAATTTCTGTTTCACCCTTCATTTTGTTGGGTACATCAGTCATTCATCTTGTTACACTAAATATGTGCATCAAAACACAACGCTGCTTGTTTAGCACTGTTACCATTTGCCAATGCACCTCCATTGTAAATGATTTAGCATTATTTCCTATATTATCTGTCAATCTATCTAGTCCTCTCCATTAGGCTTCCAGTACCTCATCATGGCCCCACCCAACCCAGAAGGAACGCAACGACGAAAAGGACAACCGAGCAAACGAGTCCCGGAGAGGATAAGGACAGGCTCCAGGCGGGTAAAATGAAGACCCTCTGTGGATTCGAGCTAGCGACCTCACGTCTTGGCCCAGATTCAGGGCCCTATGAACCAACAAGGGTCCTGCTGGCCTTGGCATGGTGGAGGATATTGTTTTGGTAGCTTTATTTCTGTCCTTAGTTCCCACCCGGTTGACCACCAAAAGGGATCCAGCTTTAGCCCCAGTTTTTCAAGCTCTGAGTGATGACTGTAACAGGAAACCAAAAGACCAGTTTGAAGACGCTAGGTCACCTGGAAGGCACAAGTCGGCAAGAAAATTCTTCTCTGGATTTTTTAGAAACGTGGTGCAATGACATTCTAGCCGATGATGGTGACCACACACATGGTGGACCCCCTCTAAAACAGTAGCCACCCAATTTATTAGACAGGTGTCTGTGTGCACCCTGAAGTGTGTGGTGCCTCCATGCTAGGCAACCCTTTCTTGTTCGCACCTCTCAAATAAGTAGTACTACGATTTATTTAGACAGGTTTCTTCTTTTCTCTTTGTGTGCCCTGGAGTTGACAGTCCTCCAACAGTCTAGAAAGCCCCCTTGCTCAAGCATGCCCAGAAAATGTGAGCAGCTGACAGATATATTAGGCAAGTGTCTGTGTGCACTCGGAGTGCAACGGTGCCTCATCAACACTGATCCGCCCTTTCTGCCCTGGCGTCTCCTTCTGAAATACAAATGGTGGACCACACATTAGGCGGGAGTCTGTGCTCCCATAGCTCAGTAAGCCACTCTGATGATCAGGATCGTGCAGTGAAATTCTCCATGGCAGGTACAATTATAGCTCCCTCTTATTAAAGATCTCCCTCTTATGAATCTCAATTGAAGGCATTTTCCTATGACAATGTTGAACATGGCTAGACACCCGCGATCCTCACTCCTTGTATAGTTCAGACTTTAACCAGGCAGGTATGCTTAGTACTCCTGCTCCTGGGACCGTCATTCCATGTCATCCTCGACAATGAGTGGATTGACGATTCAAATGCGGTCACTTCCCCTAGATTTGAATGGCACACACTCTACCAACTCGTGCTAAGCCACTGGTCAAACAGTGTAACCACCTAGGGGCGGGTTAGCCGAATTCTGACACCTTTCGGAATGTAACCATCCATGAAATTCTTGTAGGAGGGGGAACTTCTTCCAGTTTCACGGATTTTCTATCACATTTTTACCACATACAAATGGACATGATACTGATTGAGACTCCCCTTGATTTTGAGAATCCCTCTCGTGAGAGAACTCTAGCAGGACTTAACCTCCAGATTCAATTGCGCAACACACCCACCGGACTAGAGTCAGGTAATCAACAGGCCTACCTACCTCAGTGGATGCTCCACACTTTAGAACACACAGTCTTCGCTACTAAGTACTAACTTTTAAAGGAAGAAATGACACTTGTGGTCCTGTGTAAGTCTGCTGGAGATGGACGGAGTATCTAGCAGTATCTTTCATAACAATCAGACCATCTCTTTCCCTCTTCCCTCCCCCCCCCCCTTTCACTTTCTCCGGTGTTGCCTCTTCCCGTTCTGATTTTGCATCTTTCAATCTACTCGCAGGGTTCCTCATGGTGTTGGATGTTTTTCCAGGAGCGAGGCATGTCCTACGTGGACCATCGCTTTGCCGATCCTAGCACATCTTCTTTCCACTGTTCCATTTCAGCAGACCCTCTCTCCTGTGGACTGGATGTATGTTGGCTACCTTGTCATGCTTTTGGTGGGATCCAGGCTTCCCCAGATAGTTGCCCTTAGGTAATTAAACTCCCTATAACTGGCAACCGTCAGACAACTGCTGCATCAGTGGGTGGTGATATTAGTTCTCGTTTGTATATCGAGCAGGGTTCCATGATCCAAAAACACATTCAACAATTTTTGTTCAAATCACAAAGTTTTGGAAATCCATACGTACACAATTTGACCTCCAATAACCTTGAAATGAAATTAATTTTTGTGGCACCAAATTTCGTCAACATTCATCAGTTTCCATTTCAAATCCATTTTAAAAAAGTTTAAAATTTGCTTGAATTTTCAAATTTTACCTCTTGATCTTCAAAGTGACATTCACTCTTTAGGTTGTCTGTTTACCCCTGTAGGTAGTAGGGACAAAGGCTTATTATCTCTGCTCATGGATTGGCAATGAAAAAGTGAATTTTGACTGAAATCCGTAGGCACAGAGCACAGCAGCATATGGATGGCTCATCTTTTATTTCTACATTTGTGCCAAATGGTGCTCTGTTAGTCTGAGCCTTTTTCAACTGAGGCCTATGAGGATTATTGCCTTCAGTTATTTATTCCTATTGAAGTCTGTGACTGCTCGCTCTCATCGGTCACCCAGGCTAGAGAGGATAACATTAGGCCTATTGTAAAAGGAGAGTGCCGCCTGAAACTGACTGCGGACAGAAAAATTATCTTGCACTTATGGCCTCACCTATGTATTGCATAAATAACCATGCTTCTGTCAGTCAGCCATCTTCAGTTTCAAGTTCATTTGCACCTCATTTACAAGCCCTACTACTTCTTATAATCTTACCGGCAGTGAACTATCAAAAATGATATAACAATAGCAATGCATGCAATACATACATATATACACATTCTATAATACTTGAGGTGGAGTGGGTCGTAAAAAGTATGACTTTTGGAGTCTTCTGGTCCCTGCATCTTCACGAACAATTACTGGCTGTCCAGAACCTGGTCCTTTTCAACATTCGTCAATCACCTCATGCTCTGGTTCACAGCTCCCATTCCCTCATCTCAAACAGTGCGCTGGAATGTGTCTGGGTATTTCTATCAGTGGCAGCTGTCCTCCTCTATGGCCACCCATACTGGTACTCCTTCCTGGCTAACAGTCCTTATGGAACAACCACACTCCATACCTGTGTGCGGTCTTGTCACTTTCATGATGATTTTCATGGATGCGAACAGGTTTTGGTGAGTTATATTGTACGGGATGTGTGTTTGTGAGAAACTTTTCCCTTTTTGTCAAGCCTGAATGAAATTCAGGGAGAGATTTAGTGGTCATTATGGCGGTGTTTGTGTATTGTGTGTAATGTCACACTTTCTTGTTTAGCGGTTTCTCACAAACAGTCAGGCCAATTTTGTGTGTAGCACCCGGGATGGGTGTACACGATCTGATTAGATTTTGGGCAGCAAAGTCTATAATTTAGTTGGGTGATTAGCTTCTCATGTAATTACATTGTTTAAGCTTGTTAGCCAGATTACGCAAGAACCGTTGGTGCTACAGTGATGTAGTTTGGCATTAGGACCTGGATGACAGTAGATACTTGGGTGATAACAACTTCGGCTGGCCTTGTCCATATCCGTCTAAATTCAGTCTTGACTGTTTATTTAAAACCCGCGCAGTAACCGCTCTCGTGCAGTTTATTCATTAAATTCAACTTAATCATCTACTCTCTCTCACATGGTGTTCTCTATTCCACACATTTTCTCCAGGTCTGTGGATCCATTTCGATGACTCCATTCTAATCAGGACGTCCCCACTTTGGAATTATGCATTGCTGACAATTCTGTATGCACCCAACCAAGTTTAATATGGTCTGGCAAGGGATCAGATTATCCCATCGGTAGCCACAACCAGGTCGGCTGGTCTGTATCAAAAAAAGGTCCATGTCCCCCCAAGACATCATAGGTACCTGTCAGGAATCCTGATTACAACCCAAGGGTACATGGCCCATTTCTCACCAACTTTTCTGGCCCAAAAATAACTCAATCAGACAACAATCTACTAATTTCCGTATATCTACAGAATTAATGTGCCCAATTTTCAGAATTTCCTCCTGAAGATATCTATCATCCCAATGCCGTGCACATGGTGTCGAGAAATTTCAGTGTTTTGCTCTTCCAACCGTTGGACTTGGCTGAAAATTAGAATCTTTTCCTTCGGCCACATTCGCCCTGAAACAAAGCACCTGCAAATTATGAGTAAACTGCATTACAAGGTGGCACACTCACTTCCAGGCTCTTCAGAAAACACCTCGGTTTCCTCTTAGAATGTGTACCAATGCGGAATGCAAATATAGGCATTCACATATTAACATTATGCATGTCCTTTGCGCAGGCAGCGAACCTTCTGATTTGATTTGATTGCTACGGTTCAGGAAGCCAATTGACTCCTCGTGGAACCTAAAACCGAATTTTTGATCGTGGATGAGCACCGGCGACAACGTCGTCGTCTCTTCTCGACTAGTGCTCAGAATGATATATCGAGGCATGAGTGACACCAATCCTGCGCCCGGGACCGCAATTTTATTAACGTCCCCATCCCGACTAGCGATCATGAACCTCCTGACCCTGACCACTTTCTTCATAACCTGGGAGGACGGAAGAATGTTCGACGCGACTGCTCACACCGATCGAACGAGACACTATTGAAGTGCCCCCGAAGCAACCCCCCGGAATTACCAAGCCCACTGCTCAACAGCGGACAGGAACCTAAGACCAGGAACAACCCAGTCGAACTGCAATACAAAGTCCACTTCTGGAAAAACAGCGCTGTCCTGATCGGCTGGAATTCCGAACCCGGGACCTGTTTGCAAATGCACAAGAGACACGATACCGCTCTACTATCCTTCCCCCGCCCTATTCTGTCAGCTTGATTCAGGTTGGTGCCCTTGAGCAAGGCACTTCATATCAATTGCTGTCGCTCACAGGGGTGCATTTTTGGTATGATGCTGTCTATTGTGGGTTTGTTTACCCTCTTCCACATTATCGTCATACACACAGGGACATTGCCTGCCCAGCTTCTGGAGAAGTTTTGCATGCTGACGATGATGCAGCCAGGGCCACGCAATCAGCCTCGCTAAAAACCTGGCATAGGTTTGATTCCAGTCTGGCAAGTGGCTTCTAAACGGCAACGAAATATCTGCCACCTGCTGCCAATCGGAGCCACAATTTCCACTAGTTACTCTCTCGACATAGTTGGATATCATTTCTATTTTTTCTACTCCCAATACAGTCTTCAGGAGTAAAGCCCCTGTCTTTGTGTTGTAAAAGCCTAGCTGTACTGACAGTCATTGAACCATAAACCATTTTTTTGGGTGATCTACAGGAATCTGACGGGGGCCCGTGTGTTTTTCTAGCAATGACCCGAATCGGCTTTTGGAAGCCTGGAATCCCACTTTTCAAGCATCTTGTAACAGACATGCCCCTCTTGTTTTCCCGCAGGGTTAGAGGGGGGAAAACACCTTGGGTAAATGATGAGTATGTTGAACTCTCTAGGAAAAGAGACAAACTAAAAAAAACAGATTTGATTGCATTAGGAGCTGGAAGCTGCTTGGGTTCAGTTAGGCAAAGTTCGAAAACTTTGTAAATAATCTGCGGAAGACCCTGAAAGAGAGTATTATCATACTACTATTCTTCAGAATCGTAAAAATCCTAAGCAACTATGGGTGTGCTGAAAAGTGCAACTCCTAGTAAGCGGTCGCTTGCTCCTGTTAATTCCTTAACTATTAACGGGTACATTGAAGTGATACCGAGAGATTGCTGAAGAACTAACAAGTTTTCTTCATATCTGCTAGGGGCGGGTAATAATGTCGATGGTAATAGGACTGTTCAGATCGAAAAGAGTTACGACTCCGTGTTCCGCTTTAGGCACATAGACACTCGTTTGTTCTCAAAGAGTTACGTAACATAAGAATAATAATCCGGTGGTTCTGATAAGATCACCCGGTTTCTTAAAGCTGCGCTCCTGTGATTCCAGATTTGGTCGATTTATTCAACCTATAGCTGGTTAAAGGAGTAATTCCAAATGAGTGGAAATGTGCCTTCCTTACCCCCCCAATTCCCAAGTGTGGTGACCTAATGATGCTAATATTATAGACCCATATCAATATTCCTACTGTAATAAAATCTCCAAAGGGCTATCCCATATCAATACTCTGATTATCTATTGAATCATGACATGCTAGCCCAGCCACTCCGGGATTTAGGAAACATCCACGCACTGACAACCGGGCCCTCCGCCTTCTTGACGAATTTCTGTATAAAAAGCAAATGGATCAATGTTCGGCTTACTGGTGCCGGTCTTTCTAGATTTAAAAGGCATCGACTCAGTTGACCGTGATCTGTTTGCTACAAAAACTCTCTTTGTATGGTCTTTTCTTGGGGTTGAAATTGATTGGTTTAAAATTACCTTCATATCAGAGGCAACAGAGAACGTCTGTAGGCACAATTCGTCCTCTGTGGTACTATTAGATCTGGTGTTCCACAAGGTTCCATACTCCCCGGCGCCCTCCCTTTTTACTAATTAGGTTAACGCCTTCTACATTACCAATAGGAGTCCATGTAATGGTATGCAGATGATACTGTCATTTTCTACAGTGCCAAGTCTCTCGGATGATCTTGAAACTATCCTTAATTAGGATCTTGTTCGTAATTAATGACTGGGTTTACGGCAATAACCCGATTTTAAACCATACTAAAACCCAGGTCATGGTCTTTGGTCCACTCTCATAAACTGTCTCACCTTAGTAGAACATGTTGCGTTTAACCTGGATCATCATATTTTGGTCTCAGGTTGACTCTTATATATCTGGGAGTTTACTTAGATCCGACGTTGAATTGTGAATATTCAAAACATCAATTTTACCAGTAGGAAAATAGGATCTAGATTGGCCTTGTTGGGTAGGGTGAAACGCTTTCCTTCCCTTAGATAGTGTTAAAACGCCGTCGTAATACATTGGTTTTACCACTTCTTGATTCTTGTTGTAAACACCATGGGCCTGGTCAACTGTTCCCAAACACTAACGATTTCTTGGTTCGTCAACACAAGAGAATGGCTAGAATTGTTTCAGGCGCCACGTTTATACTCCTACGGACTTTGTCCTCACCCACTGAATGGGACGTCGATTGAGGACAGCTGGAGATTACCACGGTGTAAAATGGTTTACATCGTCCTTTCCGGTCAGGCACCCCCGATTATTTTGGTATCCTATTTATTAATCAATAGGGCTCACAATTACCGCACTAGAGCGGCAACGTCTGATGGCCTGGTGGTTCCAAGATCTCGCACCAATCTGGGTAAATTGAGCTTTTCCCATACAGGTTGCTGTTGATTGGAATAATCTCCCTAGCCAACTTAGACAGCGCATTTCGATACTTCTTCACCTCTCAATTCTGGAATCGTCTCGTTCGCTCCCTTAAATTATTGTTCTTGACTTGGTACCACATGCTCTCCTGTTTTCCTTTTTTCGTTCAATTATTTTTTACTCTCCGTTGTGTATTTCATGTTTGCGGTGCCTTCTTGTAAACATGTTATTATCACTGATGAAGCTAACCCTGGCCATCCAAGAAATAAATAACATAATTAAAAAAATTAAATAGCATTCCTTCTTCAGATAACTTTCTACGACACAAAAATAACCTTGTGCCCATCCTCCACCCCAAATGTGATCAGCAATATGCATATTAATGGCTAGCAAACGGAGAACAGGGCAATTCTGAACTTAGCCATTCCCAAAATTAGAGTCATTGTGTCCAATTACGGCAGCCACCATGAACACATGATTTTTAGATACCCTGTGCAACACCTCCCGCAGGCTGTGAGTTGAGCATGCTCATCTTCTCAGCTATACTAGGTGAAATTCTGACGGAGTCTCAACAATCCTGTCATCTCTCTGGCCTCTTTTTCCTTTCTTAGATTTCCTGGGTCATTTCATCGCTGGCCTTGAAGAAGTTGGACCTGGACTGGGTCAGGGTTTCTCAATGGAGAACTTATCGAACAGCTGGGTCTTTGATCCCTTCAGGTAATTGTTACAACCAGATTTGATGACTACTCATAATGGGATTACCGGGTGTGGTGCAAATTTGGTAAGAGCGGCAGCCTTCCCACCCGGGAAGATCAGGGTTGAATCCTGGTTGGTCATACCAGACTTCAAAATGGTACCCCCGTTTTTTTGCCTTCTTGCTGTCATTCAGCCCAAGGTTCTGGAGGCCAACAAACAAAGGGAAGGCATTGTGGATGAGTACCCCTACCCCCACATCAAGGTAACACTTGAAGAGGCAGTGCCTTATACCGTGTAGCTGGGTGAAGGATTCTCCGCGACATTGACATGCAGTATCCGTCTACACCTCACCCTCGCCAGGCCTTGAATAGTGCAATAACTCTGCTCACGAGTATAAACATAGAAAAAATGGTCAGTACATCTGACTCAAGCCATGATACCTGAGCTTAGACTAAGGGGGCCATGTCACGGAAGTCAACTGAGGGCCTTTAAGTCACAGTGACTACTTTGCACGTTCAGGCAAATTTCTATTGTTGGTCTGTACAACGGACAAACTGTCCAATTGTCAGTTTCTAGCCTGGGTAGGGAACGTTAAGGTTAAAGCCGGGGGCAATTAGGTCATTAGGTTTTTATTTCTAACTTGTGCACATTTCTGACGTCTATCAGATTTACATGGATAGGCCTTACTTTGGTCCGATATGCACACAAACCAACTCGTTGAAGTGGGCCTTTCTAACAGGATTGTTTTTCTCCCTAACCTCTTCCTAATGAACGGACTAGGATTAAAAAACAGTGAGTTCTCTGTTTGTACTTGATATCTGCACTGGTTGTTCAGTCTTCATATTTGGCAGGCTTCCGGTTTGTCCAATGCCAACATCGATTCTTCATCGTCCATCTTGGAGGGCTGACCCTGGACAGCCGAGCGGGCTTTCTCCTATTCTTTGAGTCACAAGGACCAATTGGTGCTTCTTTGTGATGCTTTCCACACAATGAACTCATGCTCTTTCACATAGGTAAGACTGCCAAACACAGTAACGATAAAGACAGCATGTCCATTTGACTCAGGTGATTTCAAAATGACCGACCTATCTGTCAGGACCAAGTGTAGTACACATTCTCCAAGTTTTGTTTGAAATGAACCAAATTAGAAAAAAAATCGGGGGACAAATTTGTCCCGTACCCACCCACGTTTCATGTGAAGCAGACTAACTTGCATCTTCGGTTCGCATAAAACCAGCATAATAGAGGGCAGCAACGAGACCAGGGGGCAAGTATGGGGTGGGCGGGGGGCGGGCTGTTCGAACGAAATATTAGAAATATTTTATTGGAATTTAACATAATTCTCACTTAATCATGAAACTATTATCCAATGAGGGATGATCTCCTGTAGTGGGTGGTAATGTTGATAGATCCTCCTTTTGCTGTGGAAAACAAGAGAACTTCTGCAGAAATTTGAGTTATCCAACACAATTGAACAATGGAATTATATAGCCTAATTATCTGTTTTGTTAAACTGTGATGTCATGTGTTATTATGCAATAGGGACTCCCCCTAATTTTCTCTGCATAATAGACTGAACTTTGAGACCACTAACTCATGAACAACATATTGAAATGGGGGTTTGAACCCATGGATGTAAGTTTGCTTTCCTCCCCAATAAAATAACCGGCCCCAGTAGTCCTTCCAACTCTACTAATACCTTTGTCACTATTACTGGTCTTGGCAGTAATGTTAGCAATTTGCTTAGCCATAGACTAGCCAGGGTTTAGAGGGACTTTTGCATGGCTGGTTATCATGCCATGGGGATAGTTTTACCTGCGGCGTAGTATTCTTGTGCTGTCTAAAAATAATTCCGCCTGCCACTGTCTCTGCTATCCCCAAATTCCAAAGTGTATTGTCCTCTTGTAGTCTTAAACTGATATTCCTAATAGACCAGTGACTTCTCAATTTCACCATAGACCTTCCCCATGGGGCCTTTTCTTGGTGTTGTGCCAGCTACATACTCCGGTTTCCCAGCTTTACCTGGAAAAAGATGCTTTAAATGCTGGACAAATTCATGGAACTTCGATTGGACTTTGAAGACAGACTGAAGGAGAATTGATTGGCAAGGTGGCTTTCAGAGCTGTCCAGACTGGAAGTACATCTGAAATTACATCAAGGGAAGAATCATGGAAAATAATGTGGAATTTTCTTCGCTTGGCGGCTGGGAGCCCTGTACTAAAATTAAATACATTTTGAAACTTGGTTACACAAAATGGATATTCCCCTAGTTATTCCGAGTTCTCAACTACGGAACAATGCCCAGTATCAGTTTACAACCTCTTTGTGGAGCCCTTGCCACAACAGGTTCATTGTTACACATACAAATTAGGCAATTTAGTCAAGCACAAAATATTTCTGACTTATATGGTACAACTATTCCTAACCCATCTGAAATCCTGTTGTTCCTTTCCGAAACATGGGATACTATAGTACGCCATGGAGTTATCATGAATATTAGAAATCATTTTTTAATAGCACTTGATGTATAAAAGAACTAAGTCGATAACAAACTGCTTGAATATTGAGTCACTTATGTTCAATTTTCCCTTGTGCATTTTTGTTGACACTTTGTCCGCCTGAACAAAGCGTCTACTTTGTTTTGTGCATGTGACGGTGTGTCACGCTGCCCGTCAACCAGGTTTCTCTTGAAATCACAATGAACGATTGATTAAATTTTGTATGTGGTAATCGAGATGGGTTGAACATATCTGATAAGATTTTCAGCACAAAAGTCGCTAATTAGATAGAGTATTAATGCCTTTTTTTTTGTAATTATTTCAATCTGTGTGGTCTTAGCAAAATTATGACAAACCGTAAAGGTGTACCAGTTTAGGATATAAATACCAGGTTATTAGGTTTGATGGAACGAATGACTCTCACAACATGAATTTGCTGAACAAAGTATTTAAATTACTTAGTCATGGGGAATATATCATGGTTTGTTGGATTCAAACAACACTTGTGTGTTGGGTCTAGGTGCCTTCAATCCTGAGTGATTCCTAGTGGTGAGTCAGGTTCATTCATAATTCAATGCTTCGCGATGATTTTTTTTATCAAATTTGTCCCCCCACAAAGAAAAAAAAAAAAAAAAAAAAAAAAAAAAAAAAAAAATTTTTTTCCATGGACTCAATCAGATGTAACCACCTTTGGTACGGAGATACCCAAGCTCACTATTGCTGGCCTAAAAATTAACAAACAACCAAAGTTGGTCAAAAACCCTGTTGGAAATTTCTAGCATTTCACTCGGTACTGTTTTTTCAGCCATTAACATAATGGCGGTGGAGTCAAAAGCCCAACTAAACGAATAAGCCGATTCTTGCAGCTATTGGTTTGGCATGTACTGCAGAGGTTATCTAATGGTTAAAGGGGAACTGCCAGGCAAGAGGTATTTTTCCTTGCATTTCTATTCTTTTTTCAGACATTCCTAACGGAGGTGTTTGGATGGACTTGAAAGACCTCCGTTATCATTGTCACAGTGAATGAACCAGTCTCGCCATTTGGTTGGCATAGTCCATACACACGCGCGATAACAGTGCACATCGCCATTATTCCAACTTTCAATATCCCCACTATCGTGACGAAATCAACGACCCAAGCAATCAGCATAGCCTCATTGTGTGCATGTACGTATGTACGTGAGTTATCGCTCAGCGCCCAGAAGTAGCAGAAACTCCAGTTCATATCATATTCTTTTCAAACAAAGAATACTGTTATTTGAGTAGCAAATTGGATGCATAAATCACTGTGGGTGGTCTCCAACGCATTTCTAGTGAAGTTATGGCATACAAACGATTATACTATCACCAGAAGCAATCAATTGCCCACTCGCCAACAATCTTTCTTTTTCGAACTCGCTCATCTAACGTTAACACACAAAGTCCTATAAATATGCCCTTGCTTTTAATTGTATGTGGAGATTCCATGGACAAATTCTATGACAGTCGTCGTAGAAGGCGCATAATCGGATTGGTCATTATAATCAGTGACTGCTTGTTTTTGGTCAGATTGATTTTGTCGGCAAAATCCCAGTCATTTTGGTTTCGAAATTTTCGACCGGAAATTGGGTGAAAATGCTAAATTTTTTAAAAGGGGAAGGGTGTACAGATTATAAGTATGATTGTTTCGACGAGGTCATGCTAAAACATCGACTGACTTGATCAAATGACAGTTTCATAGTTGACTGGTATAACAATTGTTAATCGTGTTATTCGGTTATAAATAACCAGTCTGTGTCCGCCGCTTACGTCACAAGTAAGGAAGATTCTCAATAGTCATGCAAAGATGGCGCTGTGCACAGTAACGCTGTGTTATGGCGCATTAGCCAAATGCGGGAGTTTGAACT
>JAODTK010000985.1:0-12275 GCA_026419785.1 Sclerodactyla briareus
TAAGACTGACGGCTGTAACTACAAGGAGAGACGTTTACCTTTCTTGAAAAATAGGAGAAACATTTGCTCTCTCCAAGGAAGGATAACTCCGTCAGGACCAGCGCTTTATCACTTTTGAGCTTCTGTAGTTTCTCCTTTACTAAACCAGGCGACTGTTCTGAAACGCATTCACACTTGGAGCAGACAACATTTCAGGGAAGACAATTCCACTCATGAATCACCTTTCTGCGACTGAAGAAATATTTACGAATGTCCAATATGCAGCGACTTGCCCACGAAGCTTGCGAAAGTGCCTCTATTGCAGTAACATTGGAAATTAAAAGAAGTAGTGGAAGGACGGGGCCTACGAGTCCATGGACAATTTTGGAAAACTGGATTCAAGTCACCCCGAATTCGCCTCAGCTCCCTTGAAGTTAGACCGAGACGCCTAATCTTTCCTCGTAAGATCAATTTTTCAGACAGTGAATCAATTCTATGCTGCCTACGCGAACATTTCCAATTACCCTGCTGGCTTTGCAAAGTAGGGATTCACACTTGTACAGAATACCCTAGGTGCGGTCTCACCAGTTGACTAAGCTTAAATAACCTGATAACAATATCTTATCAAGGAAACTGAAAGTGGACGGTCTAATCAAGCCAAGAGAAAACATATCTCTTCTCGCCGCTTCGTCACACTGCTTGGAAGGTTTCAAGAAGAATCAAAACAAACCCTAAGATCTTTCTCTGAAATCAGCTCTAATATTGTGGATATTTTCACTGAAGGAAGCGTTGCGATTGTGAAAACCAACACTGACATAAGTTGTCGGAATTGAGAAACAGTTCCAGTCGGAAGACCATTTGGAATTATATCAATCCCTTTGAAAATTGCAGCTCATCATTCGAACCGACCTCCCGAACAACTAGTATCGGCTGCGAAACTTCGTAACCCTTGGAATGAACAGACAGAACCCTCAAGATCGTCAATGTACGCCAGAAACAGTAACGCCCAAGAACCGATCCCTGGGGAACACCACTAGTGACTTTTTGCAAGAAGACGACCGCCCCATTAATGACCCCCACTCGTTGTTCCCCATTATGAAGCCACTCACGAATCCACTGAGGACATTCCCTCAATGCCAAAAGCTCTCCAACTGAGCAAGAGACGCTCATGAGGAACCGTGTCAAAAAAGCTTTCTGAAAGTCCAGGAAATTTAAAACAACATCATTGCGTTGTCAACAGAACATTAACATCTTCCTAAATTCCAAGAGATGAGTCAAACATGAAAACGATTTTCCTAAAAACCCATGCTGATATCCCTAATAAGACTATGCTCATTGAAAATAAACCATATGATCCGAATGATTGATTCCATTACCTTGCAAGACAAAAATAGTAGGACTGACTGGCCTGTAATTACAAGGAAGAGAACGTTTACCTTTCTGAAAATAGGGAGAAGAAACATTTGCTCTCCTCCAAGGAAGGATAAACTCCGTCAGGACCGAGCTGTATCACTTTGAGCTTCTGTGTTTATCCTTTAATAAACAGGCGACTGTTCTGAACGATCACACTCTTGGAGCAGACACAATTTTCAGGAAGAACAATTCCACTCAATGAATCATTTCTGCGAGAAGAAAGTACGAAGGTTCAATATGCACGCTTGCACGAAGCTTGAAAAAGTGGCCTCTACGTGCAGTAACATTGGAAAAATTCAAAGAGTAGTGGAAGGACGGGCCATCGAGTCCATGGACAATTTTAAAACATGGATCAAGTCACCCCTAATTTCGCCTCAGCTCCATGGTAGTGTTAGGCCGCGAGACGCCTTAATCTTTCGTCGTAAGATAATTTTTCAGACAGTGAATCATTCAGCTGCCCTACGCTGAACATTTCCCAATTACCTACTTGTCTTTTGCTTGAAAGTCGGGATTCAGAACTTGATTACAGATCTCTAGGTGCGGGTCTCACCAGTTGCTAAGCTTAAACAGCCTGACAACAATATCATTATCAAGGAAACTGAAGCGTGGACGTCTATCAAGCCAAGAAAGAAAACAATTATCTCTTCTAGCAGCTTCGTCACCACTGCTGACGGTTTCAAAGAAGAATCATACAAACCCTAAGATCTTTCTCTGAAATCACCTCCTGAATATTGGCTATTCAACTTGAGGAAGCGTTGCGATTGTGAAAACCAACTGCATACGTTGTCGACTTGAGAAACATTTGCCAGTCGGAAGACCATTTGGAAATATATCAAGATCCCTTCGAATAATTGCAGCATCATCATTCGAAACCGGACCTCCCGATACAACTTAGTATCGGCCTGCGAACTTCTTAACCTGGAATGAACAGATCCTTCAGGATCGTCAATATACGCCAGAAACAGAAAGCCCAAGATAACCGAGCCCTGGGGAACACAACTAGTGACTTTTGCCAAGAAGACGCCCGCCCATTAATGAAAACTCGTTGTTCCCTCATATGAAGCCACTCACGAATCAGGAGGACATTCCCCTCAATGCCAAAGCTCTCAAACTGGAGCAAGAGGACGCTCCATGAGGAACCTTGTCAAAAGGCTTTCTGAAAGTCCAGGAAAATTAAAACAAACACATTGCATTGTCAACAGAAAATGTAACATCTCCCATAAATTCCAGCAGATTAGTCAAACCATGAAACGATTTTCCTAAACCCCCCCCAATGCTGAGAATACCTAATAAGAATATGTCATTGCAATAAGCACTATGATCCCGAATGATTGATTCCATTACCTGCAGACAAACACTAGTAAGACTGAGGCCTGTAATTACCAAGGGATAGAGACCGTTTACCTTTCTGAAAATAGGAGAACCATTGCTCTCCTCAAGGAAGGATAAACTCCGTCAGGACCAGGCAGCTTTATACTTTTGAGCCTTCTGTAGTTCTCCTTTACTAAACCAGGGGACTGGTCGTGAGCATTGACACTCTTGGAGCAGAAACATTTTCAGCGAAGACAATTCCACTCAATGATCAATTTCTGCGAGAAGAATATTTACGAATGTCCATTCTGCAGAGCTTGCCACGAAGCTTGAGGAAAAGTGGCCCTATTTGAAGTAACATTGGAAAAAATTCAAAGAAAAGTAGTGGAAGGAAGGGGCCATCGAGTCCATGGGACAATTTTTTTGAAAACCTGGATCAAGTCCACCCGAATTCGCCTCAGCTCCATGTGGTAGTTAAGACCGAGACGCCTACTTCCCGTGATCAATTTTCCGACAGTGAATCATTCTAGTCTGGCCCTACGCGGAACATTTCAATTACCTGCATGTCCTTTGCAAAGTAGGGATTCAACACTTGTACAGAATACAGAATAACCTAGGTGCGGTTCTCACCAGTTGCCTAAGATTAAACAGCAGACAACAAGCTCTATCATTATCAGGAAACTGAAGTGACGTTAATCAAGCCAAGAAAACAATATCTCTTCTAGCCGCTTTCGTCACACTGTTGGAGGTTTCAAAGAAGACGTCATAAAACAACCCTAAGATCTTCTTGAAAATCACCTCTTGAATATTTTGGCTATTCAACTTGAAGGAAGGCGTTGCGTTGTGAAACCAACCTGCATAAAGTTGTATACATTGGAAACATTTCAGTCGGAAGACATTTGGAAATTATATCAGATCCCTGTGAAAAAATTGCAGCCTCATCATGCGGGACCGAACATCCCGATAAAACTTAGTATCGGCCCTGCTGCGAACAACTTCTTACACTGGATCATAGAAAACAGACCCTCAAGATCGTCAAATCCGTACGCCAGACCACAGTAAAGGCCAAAGAACCCGTCCCTGGGGAACCGGGCAAAACCACTAGTGATTTTTTTTGCCAAGAAGACAACTGCCCATTAATGACAACTCGTTGTTCCCCATTATGAAACCACTCACTAATCCACTTGAGGACATTCCCCCAATGCAAAGCTTCTCAACTTGAGCAGAGACGCTTCATGCGAACTTGTTCAAAGCTTTCTGAAAGTCAGGAAACTTAAAACAACATCATTGCCGTTTGTCAACAGAACATGTAACATCTCCATAAATTCCAAAGAGATTAGTCAAAAATTGACGATTTTTCCTAAACCCTGCTGATAATCCTAATAAGAATATGTCATTGAAATACTCAAACCATTCTGATCGAAATGATATTCCATTACATTGCAGACAACCCACTAGTACGACTGACTGGCCTGTAATTACAAGGAAGAGACCGAATACCTTTCTTGAAAATAGGAGAGGAAACATTTGCTCTCCTCCAAGGAAGGATAAACTCCGTCGGACCCGAGGGGCCTTTTTATCACTTTTGAGCCTTTGCAGTTTCTCCTTTAATAAACCAGGCGAACACACCTTATTACCAATACTACTGCGGAGAGCAACCCGACAAAACTAGCGTTTCACCAAAACTTATCAAGTTCTCCATGACGTTGTGTGGAAACCAGACGCGAAATAATATTAAGAACCTTAGCCATAGCCTGGCTATCGCAGATGATACTAGAGCGTAGGAATCATTCAAAGGACCAATGCGTCCTTGAACTTTCTGCTCCCCCTCAACCTAAGAGAAAAATGCACGAGCGATTCTCCTTGATATTAGCGGCAATCTGCCTCGCAAAATAAGTTTAGCACCAGAAGTAAAACGTGGACAAGCTGTTGCACCGAACTTTGAAAAGCTTAAGATCAGACACGGACAAAGAAAAAACGATAAAGTCGCCAAAAGTGTCGACTTAATTTGCGGCCAGAAAAACTTCATTTTATCCAAAGAGACTCTTGTTCTTACTGCGCGTTTCCTCCAAGGAACCGTAAACTTTCATAAACCCGTTAACCTTTCCAATGGAACCATCCAAGGAGTCAAAAAGCATTCGTACTTGCTAACAATTTATGCCAATCTACTGTGCTAAAAAACCTGGAAATGCCGATCATCAATCCGCCTTCGCGAAACAAGGAACAAGCTCTAAACTGTGGGATATGACAGAAACAAGAAACTGAAAGTAAAAATATCGTGATCACTTGTTTTTCCACCGAGATTACCCAAGTCTTACATTATCTACGATCTGGATCCTGCTCAAACTAAATCCAAAATATTCTGCTTCTCGTAGGAAAATTACATGCTGAGGAAAGGGAAAACAATCCTGCGTAACATTAAAATAACCAGATCCATGACTGCCACTGTACCTTAGACCAAGAAAATAATTGGATAATTGAAATCACCATAATAATGTACCTTCCCAGAAAAACCGATAAAGCATGTCGAAAAGAAGAGCGTGAGGTGTTGTCACTTCAGAGCTTATTTGGAGAACGTACACCAAACCGCAAAACTTTAATAAAGAAATGGAATACCAGATGAGTTAGAACGAATTCCTCACAACCGAGTTCACATCAAACCGCGATGTGCTTTCTTGCCGAAGGCCAAGAGATTCTGGCGCCAATCAACGCATTGGTATGAGTGTGCTGTAAGAACGCGAAACAGGGAAGACGGTGAGCACGATATCACGAGAATGCAAGCATCATTCAACTGAAAGTGTAGGCACTTCTAGTTGCGTATATAACCCAGGAGAATCCTATTCTTTGCCCCCAGATCGAGAAGACACGAAATGACTCGTGAGCGCGGGACCCTGCACCTCAAATGGGGCATGTATATCACAGATCGACTCCACTCCGCGTCCGTCGTAAACGGCTCTCTGCCCACGCCCATTCTTTATGATAGCTACGGCCCTGCTATTTGTGGGTTATGCATAGAGGTATCACGTATACCCTAATAATATGATTCCTATCTGAGAACAGGGTACGCTCCGCTGTGCACATTGATTGCCGGTGGACAGTAGCGGGATAGACCCTTCAAATTACCAGAACACAACTCACCTGTCCAATTATTCACTGACGTTATTTACAACTACACCGGCTGCTACCAGGACGGTGTTGATGTATAGGGATACAGTATCTTTCGGGCCGTACGTTGGCCGGTTCGAAGTTTCTCGCGCATGGACTTTGGTATTAGGGAGACGATGCGTGCTGATATGACACTGTGACAGGGGTAGCCAGTCGTAGAATAATTCGGATGCGTATTTGCAAGATTGTTATAGAGATACTTACAAACTGATGGGAGGCATGCAGCTGCTCGACGTTCAACTCTACACAAGTTGGATGATTTAAAATGTATAGGCAAACGTAAAGTACAGATCACAATTTGCATTACCGTCATATGTTGGGGCAAAAATTCGGTAATCCTGATTTGAGGTTGGGCTTACTTACCGAGGAACTGCGAGGAACATGGGAACAGATTAACTGGCGCAGGAATGACAGCACGTACGGGGTTGCCTGTATGGTCAGGGTTATAGTACTAGTAGTTCTGTTAATTTGTTGAATGAAACGCCATGACGAATACTAAGATAATCTCCAGCGTAAGGATTAATACAATATATAGGCTATAATATCTGGATATGCTGCACGGAGTGCTTGCTAATCAAGAACACAGGGGACAACGAACTCAAGAGAGAAATACCCTGTATATTCATATAAAACTCAATTTTCAGAGCGACTTAACCATAGAGTCAGTAGCGTAGCCAATGGGGGAGGCCGCTCCCCTCGGAATCAAAAAAGATAATCAGGCACGATCAGCTAAAAATAACAAGAAGACTCGAATGAATTATTGTTTAGGCGTAACATGTCCTGATGCGTGACGAGCGGGTGAGATGCTTCAATTTTGATGGTTCATCACCACATCGGCGGGTTAGTATATGCTCAATGTTACAGTAATGAGATAAAATTATTTTGTTCAAAGGTTCATAGGATGCACTGACCGGTCGATGTTGAACGTACAGTGTTTAGAACAGTCCCTCGGAAACCCCCTGACGAAAAGTACACATTCTGCCAGCACAAAGCTTTACAGATCCCCACCCCCATACTATCAACCATAACCATCCGCGGAATACGGGTGAATTTGGTTTACGTTCTCAACCGAGTGTAGGTGGTGACGCCCTCCTAGAGAAGGCTTCATTCCAGACCTGAAGTAATCGACGGATTGGAGGTTGCTGGACGATATTTGTTGATTATAATCGCAACCACTTTTAAGTGTTCGGGAATCATGGGTTGTTGGGGTGTAGCCGACCGTCTCGGGCCGCCACGCCGCCGCCGCCGCCGCGCCAGCCTCCGGAAATACCTTAGGCGTTAGCACAATTAACTCTTCACCGCTTTACCGAGTAATTTTGAAACGTGTTACCATGTCCACCCTAGTGAATCTCGGGTTGAGGTCGAAAATGGGCATCACTGCATGTCTTGCGCACTCTATTTCAGGATTTACACCGAAAATACGGAGTTTTTACGATTAACACGAAGAACGTCAGTGGGTGGGGACAAAAGTTGGTCCGAAAACATGCGTGATTTCGAGGGCAACAGAGCGATTGTTCCAATTTTTCGGAATTAAACAAAACTCGGTGGATGTGGACTGTTGGTAGTCCTGAACAACATGAAGATAATTTCGTGGTCACAGGAGGTCAAGTTTGCATTAGATCCTGCGACTTTCTACTTTGTCGTGTTAAACAAAAATGGGGATGTGGACTACAGTGGTCCTGGACAACAGGTAGGGCATTCGAAGTCACTGGAGGTCAAAGTGATTCATTTAATGAGGTCAACGAAGGCTGGTTTCGGCGGGGATATACACGTCGGCGGTACGCCTACAATGTCTAGTTATTGTACCAACATGTGTGAGAGGGTAGAGACATTATGTCATTGGCCTTGGGCCCATGAATCGTGATGCCCCAAAGGCATGAGGACCCATCCGTCTATGATCTGAGGTACGCACCGTATATCACGAAGCGTTAGGAGCGGGCTATAGCTATGGAGTTGGAAACTTCTGTGTTTAATTGGAGCTGGAACGAACAGGTGACGTGGTTGAAGATTCACATAAGGGAAGTTTTCTTTTCAATCTGAAGCTTTGGAAGGAGTCTACACAAAGAGGATGAAGCGAAACTGGATCCATTGCTGAAACTCCGTCTTAATAATGTCATTTCGTGTGAGGTATTGTACTTCAAAGTTGTGGGTTTGTATTACAGCAAGAAATCTCTTTTGCGCGATAATTTATGACGCACTGGCATTGACTAAACAAACCTTGATAATTCTCTGTGTTATTCATTGTTTTGACATTGAAGAAACTTTGACATTCTCGAAAAGCACAGCGGTGTTTTTGCCCCACGGGATATGACTGGCACCACATATCCAACTCATCATAGTGGAGCCTTATCGAACGATCGATTCTTTAAGGAAGAATAATATTCAGATACAGAGAGAAAAAAATGTTGGGTTGTTTTTATTACGTGAAGTCACTTTCGTTGAGAGATTGTTATGTCGCACAATATGCGCAATAAGGCTTAGAAATCAATCTAAATTGTTGAATTAAGATCTCTATAACTCTCAGCGGAATGTTGAATTTGGGGGGGGCGGGGGGGGGAAAAAAAAAAAGATAGGATTGGACAAAACGGCGACGTGTTTCCTATTTGATTATGAACGACGTCATATACTTGAAACACCGCACGACTGTACAACCTCTGCATGTTTCTCAGGCATGCATCTATATTCGTGTGCGTGCATTCCGTTCTGACGAGTTACAGCGTACCTGGAAAAATAAATCTCGTTCAGACGCGATGCTGACGGAAGCACGCACTCTCCGTATTTTCGATTTGCCCAACGAGAAAATGAGCAGCTTAGATATGGGAAATATGCTCTTCCAGATGCTTGGAAACACATTTGAGGCATTCTAAAAATTCAACTTCACTTTCTCTGAAACCCGTTAGTTAGATCAGGAAATTATGTTATTCTCTCTGTGCCCAACGAGCCTTCCTGAAAGAAGCAGGACCACTTTCTGATCTCGTGGGTCGCTACTGCACAGGGAAATCGATAGTAACACAACTGTGTTTGTCACGCACCATCAAGTACTGGAGAAGAAAACTCCTGAAAGAATATTTGGAATGAAATTTCCAGCTGATGGCATCTCATGAATAGGGTTTGCTAATAAAATAAAATATAGAAAAAATACGCCCAGGAAGTGCCAAACTTTGCAATCCGGGGGGACCCTCGGGCAAAACTGTTTTTGATACGCTACGCGCAAATCGTTAGTTGTGCTCCAGGCATTTACGTTAGTAATTTTGAACATCCAACTTCAGATATTTTAAGTTTTTCCCCTCCCCTGACACTGCTGAACTCTAGCCACGCCCGTTCATAGAGTATGGGGCCGGACGCAATCATTTTATTGAACCGGGACACATGTGGGAGAGCAACAGACAGTTTTAGTAGGTCACAATAATTAGGTTCATACCACCGGGTGGGATTCACTTATCTGTAGAGTGTCGCTGCTGGTTTGGCAGCAACGGCCTCTTCAAAATGGGTACGAGGAATTAAACTATAAACGGTGAAAAGAGGGCCACCGGAACTAGTTGGGACTACGATCACTTTGAAGTGACAATCTGTGTAGAAGCTTTCGCTAATTTCGCACCTCATGTAAGCTGCGTTTCCGATTCCAACATTCGTGATTTTGAAGTGAAGGCGCTATTTAATTAGACACACAAATGTCACTTCATAAATAGTAAATCTAAAACTAGACATGTGCAGGCGGGTAAACGCCGACGTGTTATCTCCGCGGAAATGGGCAGTTGTGACCTCGTTTGAAGAAAGCACATTGAAGTTTATGTCCATTTTTTTTTTTTTGTTTTTTTTTTCTCTGGTGACTTTTGAATGCCCTACCTGGTTGTTCAAGACCAAACTGTAGTTCTCCAAGTTTCGGTTCAAAATCCGGGACAAAGTTTGAAAAATCTCGATGAAAAGCAAAATTGACCCTGGTGACCTTGAAATTACCGTCATGTCCGTGACCAACTTTTTGTCCCATACTATGTTTCAAGTGAAATCAGGACTAACTCTGTATTCTCGCAAAAAAAAGAACAATTTGATCTCCAGTGATTTCGACTACCGTCATGTTCTGGTGACCAACTTTGTCCCCACTCACTATGTTTCAAGTGAATCAGACTAACTCTGAATTCTCGCAAAAATGACACTTTGACCTCCAGGGATTTCGAATTAACGTCTTGTTTTTCGGGACCATTTTGTTCCCCCACCCACCAAGTTCATGTAAATCGACCAAATCTGTTTTGTTGGGTTTATTCGTTTAAAACCTGCAAAATAGCGAACAGCAAAATGCGAGGACGCCCATGTCGAACTCGTCCGAGGTTTTGCTAGGACGGGCATGTGCACCAAGTTTCAGATCGATGATAAAGCGCTAAAGAGTTATTGCGCTAAGCTAAAGGTTCCGCGGCGGCGGCGGGGGGGGCGGAGACGGCGGCTACACCCCGAAACCCATAATTTCCCTAACACTTACAGTGTTGCCGGGAGATAATTACCGGTAAAGAGCCAGAAGAATTGCAATGGAACATATTGTACACACAAACTTTGGAGTCGCACCAACTGTCTAACCACTTTTGCTGGTAAAGGTGTTGTGAAAGCGTGTAAGCCACTCGAAACCATGAGCCAGAATTCCCCTATACCGGAGCGCTATCAACTGGACGTTCTGAAGAACGGTTGGTAGTGCGTCTGCGATCTGTAGCTGTGGTGACAGTAGAAAAACTGTTCCAATTCCTAATTGCCATGACCAATCGAAGTATGTGGAATATACAGCAGTATCGACTAAGCTCTCCCACCGCCTCGAGACCTTGATTGCGCATTTCCACATAGTGTTCTAGCAAGTGGTTTTTTTTCACAAACTTGACCTCTCTGACTTTTGCCTGCATTGAGCAGGTCACACGCCACACGAACCAGGGCTGCAGCTCTTAATATATGCGACCTCCATAAGCTAATGCGCAATAAATTAATTGTTGCTCGTATTCCGTTGATGTAACCGTAACCCGAGCGTAACGAGAAGAAAAACATCAAAGTGGAGCCGTAGAAATGAGGTTTCTGGGCCACCAGCACCTCATTCTCAACATTTTGGTATGAACCTTCTTGGGATCGGAACCTCCTCCTGGCAAGTCCACGTTTATATGTTACGACGTTGACATGGTTTTCGGACAACGTTCTCGCGTTATGGTTTCTTTTTATTCAACGCAAGATAATGACGTCCAGTTTCATCGTATAGGGGACTGGGGGAGAAAGAGGTTCTTGCGGACTTTGTTGGTCCTGAGTCTGGGTTCCTGCTCCTCTTCCCGCATTCCAGGCGTTGTATAATCTCCAGAGTAGTATAAACTGTGACGCTGGTCGCGGGCTGGCTCGCTCGAGAACCATTACGCACGCTCATATTGTCCTCGATGTTTGTCCCCTCACTCATGATCAGGTTCCTGGCTGAAGTGGACCCTGTCGTCTCTATGTGCGTACGCTTGGTACACGTTGATAATTGACGGCCCTCGTGGGGCAACAGTATACCGGCCTCAGCCCTGTTGGGCTGGCAGCCGCGCCGCTATGGACCGCAAGCCACCTACTGACAACAATCGTAGTCGAACGTACGGGGGGGGGCCAAACATGTGGGAATCCCTAAGGAGGCTATTATCAACAGATTCTTCGGAATATTCGGTGTTGTTTGGTTTTTTTTTTTTTGTTTGTTCCTGTTCGTTAAAGATGTAAGTCGTCGGGACCATGGTGTCCTCGTGCCTACTGAGTTGATGACGAAGAGCCATCCGAGACTGATGAGACATTTACGTGCGGCGCCCAAGACTGCTCTACAGTAACATGCTCTCTTGCAAACTCCGGCAAACTGGCCAAGACCACCTCACAGGTAACATTCCCCTCTAATCAACTCTGACCCAAGATTGCTACACGAGTAGCATAACCTCCAATAACCTTTGTCCACAAACTGCCCTTAACAGGGTAACATGCTCTATAAAATCTGCCCGGTTGCTACGCAGTAACTCACCTCTCTAACTAACTCTGCTCAAGACAATGCTACACAGGTATACCATACACTCTACACAGGTAACGTGACCTATTAGAAATCCAGTCCAGAAATGTTAATATGAACTCTCTGATCAACTCTGCTCAAACTGCTACACAGGTATACATACTTATTTTTTTGTAACTAAACTCTGTACAAGCTACTAGACAGGAATGATACTCTATAATTAACTCTTAATCAAGACTGCATACAGGTATCATTACTGCTCTTAACAACTGTGCCAAGACTCCTGCACAGGAACCATACTCTATAACTAACTGTGATCAAGATGCTATACAGGTATCATACTCTCTAACTAACTGTGCCAAGAACTTTTCCTGCAAAGGAACAATACTCTATTAAACTAACTCTTATCAAGACTGCTATACAG
>JAODTK010000986.1:0-12316 GCA_026419785.1 Sclerodactyla briareus
TGCGATCCACATCTGTAAAAAAAAAAAGGCCAGCGCCATTATGTGGAAAATTCACTTACATCACTACGTCAACCATATACATATGTTTCCACCTTTAGAATATTGTAATAACCTAATCCAAAATATAGCTGATTTCAAGTCATTTTTTAAAATTTCCTGCCCTATTGTCTATGTATTGGTTCACTAATGTCAAAAGCTTTCAAATGTTTTAATGTCATAAGTATGATTCATTCAGTTGTTGGACATTATCTAATGGTTTGTAAAAGTAAAATACATGTTCCACCTGCATCATTTCAAAGCAAGTATTCAAAAATAGATACAAAGTTAGTAGGATATATTCACCACCAGGCAAAATAAAGAGCTTGAGCAAAACAGCACTACAGGTTTCAAAACTAAATTATCAAGATACTGGCAAGTTGACATCGATCTACCCAGATTTATTGTTGAAAATTATTATACCACACGTTTCAACTGTGAGGTTTATAATAATGGAACCCAAACCCGATTTATGCCAATTTTGGCAAAATCAACTCAACTTGTAGATTTGGTGTAGAACCTCAGGATGTGGTGTCAGTTATGGCCACCTCCAACTAAAGACAGTTAGAATTAAAAGTTTTATAGGTTTCATGTCTATTATCGGTGTCGAAGGCTGCTAAAAGAAAGAGTTGTCCACCACCCATTTCAAATCATATAATGCATTGAATTAATAATATAGAAATGTCAGCATATGGAGACATTTGTCATCGGTTTCCCTGGTTCACAGAAATCAAATTGGAAAAAGCAACACGTCTAATACCCTATAGTAATTGTTTAGGCACTGCTATGCTGGGAATTCCATTGTATTAGGACGGTATTATGACACTAGTAGTTTACTACTTTATATGTATCACATGAGGGTACACAGAGAGTTGCAAGTGGTAAGGCTCTTTGGTAAAAATCAACCTCAGTACGATAGATACACAGATTTCTCACCGTTCTCATAGGCCCAGTAGAATGGCGCTGGAAGGGTTTGGTATACCACAATCTGAAGGTCTAACAGATATTGGCACAGAGGACACTCAATGTGATTAGCATGAGTAAACTTTTGTCATATGATTTTAGGGCACAACTCAAACCAAAAAAGTTTTTCAACACCTGGCAACATCTCTCAAGATGCTAACGACAGGTTTGTCTATATGAGAGGATTGTATTAATTCCAGTAGATTTACAAAGTAGTTTAAATCGGATCAAAAATCACTGCAATATGCTCCGTAGAGAAAGTAGACTTTTGTAGTCCAAGTCGGTCAACTGTTTGACATGATGCCTACAGATTTAAACTTGAGGATTGGTTACTCATATAGGTTATAAATGAATTTCAAATAGCCCCAGAAACAAAACAGCACTCGGTACGAATGATTATTTAATAATGCGGGTGTTATTGATGATGAAGCTGCGAAGCAACCAACCCTGTTAGTGAACCTGTTAGTGAGTTTGATGATATGACTATCGAGGAAACCATTGCAACCAATACATTTGATGTACAACTAAACCAGTAGAATCAAACAAATACTTAGCAACAAAAGATCCACAAATATAAGAATCTGCAAGTGACATGAAAATGACCAAAACTGGTGCCATCTCGGGGGGTTTTGGGGTTTACTTTTACCCTTTTTTTTATTATTTTTTTTTTTGTTTTTACTCCCTTATTTTTTTTTTTTTTTTTTTTTATTACTGTTTTTTTTTTTTTTATTTTATTTTTATTTTGTTTATTTTTTTTTTTTTTTATGTACTATTTACTTTTTACCAACTGTTTTTTTTTTTTTTTTTTTTTTTTTTTTTTTTTAATTTTTTATATTTTTTATTTTTACTTTTATAGTTTTTTTTTTTTATTTTTGATTTACCTATTTTTTACTTTTTTTATTTTACTTTTTTTTATTATTATTATTTTTTTTTTTTTTACTTTTTATTTTTTTTATTTTTTTTTTTTTACTCATTTTTTTATTACCCACTTTACATTTTTTTTTTTTTTTTACATTCCCTTTTTTGATTAATACTACCTTTTTTTTACCCTACTTGGGATTGCAAGTATCTCATATATGCTTGAGGATGTACCTTCAATAATTCTACTTCAGATGTTTATTTAAGTAAATAACTACCAAAAGCTGACAAACCACAGTAACAAATGCCCACACATTTTCTGCCCGCCATCCAACCAGCACCACTCCAGGTATTATAGCCAAGATTAAAAACACTCCGATGATGCTGCAGTGATCCAACAGTTGGAGACCTAAACTTTCCCAATATTGCAATGCTTTTTAGAATACTTTAATCTGTGGGAATACCCATCACTCGGGTTGGACTTGGTTCGGGCGGCGGCACAACATTTTAACACGGCAACGGGATGCTTGTTGTTTTTTTTAAAAATAGTGCTATTAGCTAATGCTATAAGCCGGTAATATACGAAACACGGTTACACCTGTCTCCGGAATAAAAATCTTATTTTTCCGATAGTGTATTTCTTCATTTAAAAATTTGTGATTGGATAGTTTCTTTTATTCTGTTAATCTGCCCACGCAATGCAGATCATTTATACTGAGGCTTCCAATCTACCACTTGTTTCTATTTCCAAGTCTTATTCTTGCTTTGATGCTTTTCAGCTTTCTTCATTTCGTCTCATATGTTGCGTGCGCTAGATTATCTGTCTGATAATATAACAACATTGTCTAATTCTTTTAGTTTTGCTAAGTTATTGACAAGCTCAGCACGAATTTTTGTAGAACTTCATCGAGAGCTAGTAGGTCTCTCATACTAAGTTCTGGTTGGGTATCAACTGTCCACATCCTCTGTGGTCAGCTATCACACATTATCGAATAGTGCTTGCATCTCACTTGTATTGATGATCAATATCATTAGCAACTTCGTAGTTCTTCAATTTCAATATACTCAGTACTCAGAGGCAGATTTATTATATTTTCCATAACTTTTCTTTGATTTGGTGTTAACTTTTTGGTGGATGGTTTAGTAGTCAATAAACCCCATGTATTCCGTATAGTATTTCATAATTGGTTAATATTATAGAACTTGCTTTTATCTTTATCTGAGTTACTGATTCATATCCTTTATCTGTTTTTACTGAAGAACCCCACCCTCAAGTTTTAAATTATCATTTTTTAACATTGGGATTAATCCCATATCTTCTAGCATCTAGCATGGACATCATCTACTTTGGTTCTTTTTTTACTGTTCTTGCTGATCCAGACCTACTTCTTCATCTAAACCCCCTCCTTCATTTTATTAGTTGATCTCAAATGATCATCATTGAATAATTTTTTCTCAATCAGCATCATCTTCCAGAGCGGGGAATTTTCTTCCGCGGTCCATAATCATCCAAATGCCCGTCTTCCATTTTTATTTTCAAAGTAATATTGTATTTAATAAATGGCAACGCAATACGGCCACAAATTTGAATTCTCAAAGAAATTACGTAATATTGGGTGTGAAAGGTTTTAGACATCTGTTGAGATCACGAACAACCCCAGCACAATAGATCAAAAACGAAATTGTTAACAACTTATCTTTCCCAATTTAAGGTGCAGATGATGTCATAGTACACCGTACAACCAGACTAGCTTTTAACATTGAATTAATCTCTGAAGACGATGAAACAGAACGAAATTGTCCACCTCTTGTAGAGCAATTGTAAAAAAGATAATTGTTAAAATAGAAGGTAATGAATTTTATTCCCAGACGAAGCCGATGTGTATCACGCTAACCTCAGCGATGTATGGTTACCCAAGCGACCGGCTCAGTAAATGGCTTATCAGGTATTTGTAATGAAATACTTGAAATTGAGAATTGAAAGCTGAAGATCAAGTCCATTTCAGCAAACGATGGTAAAGATAACGCAATTGCCGATGCTATGGGAAACGATTTTACATTCCTCTAGAATTTGAGCTGCTGACAAATCATATGCCCTATCAATGCCCCTATCACAAGGGGCCGGCCTCATGCCGTCGTGAGTATTAATTAACATTTAATGATATGGTCGTGTGATACAGCACGACACCAGTGCAATTTACAAATAATGGAATCAGTTTTCGAATACAAGTGCTTATATGCAGATCTAGCAGAATGATTATAACCAGTATCAAACAAACTGGCTGTACTTCTATGACAGAGTATTGAGACACCGAACAATTACATTAAGCAAAAGCGTACACTTGGAATATTAAATCTGAACACACCAGCAAAAGCATGAAGAGTATCCTCATGGTATTTGAGTACCCCTATGACATGGCCTAAATTATGGTAGAGACACGAGGAAATTTTACAATCCAAAATTAATAAAGTAACCATTACTAACGAAGCAATTCCGAATCAGTTGTATGTGCAAGGCTGCAAAGATATCACTTGGGATGAAATTGTACAACATTTTGCAGGCATAGGAATTGTTAAAGAACTGAACCTTTGGATGTAACCTCTGTCGGTTATTTGAAAGTAAATAACGCTCTTTTGGTGGGGGGAGCTATAGAAAGTAGTGATGATAATAAAAATCACCGTAGTGGTAGGAGAATAAATCTGGTTCTGAATAGGTATTATATTCAAACTGGAAAAGATGCAGAAGCAGCAGGAATTCTGTACTGTTTATATTTATATCGTCTGGATGCACGCTCAATATTAAAGGTAATTTAGTTCACACCCATTTCAAATATAAAAATAACATAATATTAAATGTTTTGTTCCAAAGTATCCTCATTCGTCACTCCGTAATGCTGTCAAACGGGTGTCGAAAAGCAGAGTTTGTGTTTAAATCCTATTAGAAAATGAATACAACAATTTTTTGCCCACCATCGTTATCATTTTCCCACGCTAGCATGAATAAAGCTTATAAAACAGAGAATGGGTCTGGCAAGATTCTGAAGTTTATGTCTCGGATTCTACCGAATTACATGACTCTATCAAAGATATTACGAACTTTTCAAAGGTGATGAAACGTTTATATATCATAGATGATGTGCATGCAAACTAAGGATTTGTCATATAGCAACCATACAGATTCTGAATTCCATGATCATTGAATTAGCGTTTAGTGTAGACTGCCATCAAAGTTTGTTGCTTTTGTCACAAAATATAATAGTGTTATGAAAGATTTTAGAGACAGACAATGGTTGTGTTTAATTTTTATTGCAAGATCGGATTCATACAAAAATTCTTGAAAGAAAATGATGTCCATTACTAGGCGAAAATAAATGAAATTTTAAGGCAAAAAACATCAAACTTTAAACTTACAACAGATCACTACAAGTTACAAGGTTTGTAGTTGTTAAGAACTTACAAGTTTTGTAATAATAACTTACAAGTTTATTGTAATAATAACTTACACGAACTTACTAACAAGAACTTACAAGTTTGTAATAAGAGCATTACAAGACTTACAAGAACTTACATTTAATTGTAATAAGACTTACACGTGATAAAAATATTAACAACTCATAACAAATTTGAACTATTTTAAAAAAAAAAACAGTGGTTACGAAAACAAAATGCTGGTCAAATTGGATCCAGCTAGTTGAAACCTATTTATAAAGCTGATGATGGTACATTATTCACACCTTATTTTGCGCTACCAAAACAATTTTCACATTTGGTATTCAGGGTCAATGGCCTTTTGATATTCGCAATAATGAAAAGTAAAAAAGACAAACGGAGTGAAATGATTGGCTTGTCAAACATGTTATTTAGACATCTATGATACAATTGAAAATCCAACTCAGGATGACACTATTGTGAAACAAGTAATCAGAAAAATTTAATTTTCTGAAACTTTAACTTATTGAAATAAGAAATGTCCAATAATCAAAATACCAATGCACCCCTCAGCTACTATTAATATTTTGAAGAGCAGCATTTAAAGAAAAGAGATTGTGGACTTATGTTTTGGAAACCAATATTTAATCAGCTGGAACTGAAAATGGCACACGTGTAAAGGATACTATAAACCATTACGAACTCATTAAAACTATTTACACTAGGTAAGGTTTAGCACTGAAATGTAAAGCGGTGTACTAATTTAATGACACTAACAGATACACTAGATGCCACAGGTAAAACATTTACTGGTGAAGAGGTTTTATATTGAACCTGTATTTAAAATGATGTTTTATTGGGGTTTCACGATGGTGGAGCAATCACATGGTGCAAATTAAAGCTGACTCCTTGTTAATATGCGATTTTTTCCTGAAATAGAAGCTTAATATAATTTTCTTGGAGGAACTACATCCGTTGAAATGATAATCTAGAAACTTGATACTAATATAGTTTGTAAATTGTAAAATACAATACGTAGTATTAAAACTTATAGTAATTAATTTTACATATTCATATAAGTACATACTTCAACCTTTTACTTAAAACAAATACTTCCTCCCTAGGAGGTTGAGTTCAAATTTGTAAACCGATTGCAAGAGGGGGAATTCAAGAGGGGAATTCCAGAGCAAGAGTGGAATTCAGCAAGAGTGGAATTCCAAGAGGGGAATTATTCCGCAAGTAAGGGACTTCCAGTAAGAGGGATTCCAAGTAGAGGGAATTCCATAATAGCCAGTGTAATACCAAGCACAATGTCATTACGGTGGTGATTCTTCCCCTTTGGTATAATCTGCATGTTCTGCTCTGACGAAATGCTTATTTGGACCATTTGCTAAGTGAAAAAATGACACGGTCTTGCTGTCCTTTTGTGAGAGCATATTGGTCGATTCCATATGTTTTATTCGACCAGAATGGGTCTGTTGCTCTCTTGCAACAAGTACCTCGACCTAACTTTTTCACACCATCAGGTATTTTTCTCCTCTTTTTGCATTAGGGTTGTAGCTGATTTTGTTCGACAGATTTTTTTCCTTTATATTTTGTCATCAATAGGTTTCATCAGCGCTATATCTTAGTTTTTTTCATGATTCAATGCTGAGCCCACTTCTGGTATTTTTTTTTACCCAGCTCGTATCTTTTACTTCTAGGTTCATTTCTTGGAGCATATTGTTGTGAAAATCCATCTCTCTGCCTAGCGTTCTACAATACCTAGTACTCGTGATTTCCGACTTCTCCTCTTTTTATTGTAATCAACCCTTTCTTTTCTAACTCATGAAAGTGTATTGCCCCCTCCCCATGAATTCTTTTCCAGGATCTAACTTGGATTGTTTTTAAGGAACCGTCATGGGCTTCTCCTTCTTTAATAGATTCTTTCGAGTGCACCCGCTACTTGGGTTGCAGTTTTGGCCGTTAGTGCTTCTGCTTCGTTGTATCTACTGGGCTCCGGACGTCGAATACGGTTAAAGCATACTTATAAGGTTTCTTACCAATTTTATCATGTGTAAAAATAAAAAATCTGCTTGGTGCATATCATTTGGATTGCATTGAAACTGTTTACTCTGTTTGGTGGGTCCTGGGAATTATTTTTGGCGGTGCTTTGTAAATTTGCCACCTTGCCTGCTTGATAGCCATGCTCTGGCTTGCGTTTTCCTTTGAGACTTGTTGTGGCTTCTTCCCTGCTAGTTTTGTTACTTGCACCTTACCGTTCAATAACCTCTAGAGAGTAGTATACGTTTTCACTGTATTTTCAGTCTTTTTATCCATTTTTGATAATCTGGTTGTAACTTTTTAAGTAATTCATAAATTGCAATGCCGACAGCACCCTTGCCAATTATAACGAACATATTTCACCTTTTTTTTTACTTTCACTGGTTGTATAAAAAATCACTTCGCATCGTTTCACGCTTCAAATTTCAGGTAAATCAACATCTGCCTGTCTGATGTAGTTTCTTGCATAGCTCGAATCCGATGTTCGAAAAAGTTGCTTTGAGTGACTTCTGTTTGCATAGTTTCATTAATTAAATCCAGATGGTGGAGTCTTTCTTCGGTCCATTTTTTTGTTCTCTCTCTGAGTTGTTCTAACGCTAAATCGTGCCTTTTTCTTTCGTCTTGAGCCGTCTGCACCATCTTTTGATTAGAAAAAAAAATAGAAGTTTGTACCACTAAAAGCTCGACGGCATTTATTAATCGCCACCACCTACCATCAAAGCTATTGTTGCCATTTTTATTTTGCTTTTTTTTAATATGTAGTGGTTGGCTTTATCATTTTAAGCTGGTAGTATAACCCTGATTCACCAACCACCTTGTGTTTGCTAGTGGCAAAACTGCTAACAGTAGCAGTCCCCCCCAAAACTTTTTGAAAACCATCGTTTGACTTCCAGTTGTTTACCAAGATCGGCGGGTTTAATTTTTATCATTACTCCCAAGCATGCTATATACAATAACTATACCCCCAATCATTGCTCCGTGATATACAGTGTTTCTATATGATCAGCACTGATGCATTTTGTTATTATTTCTTTTTTTTTTTTCAAATTGATTATCGAAATGAAAAGGGTCACCTGCTTCCGCAACACTCATTGGACTTTAGGTTTCACTTTTAGGATTTTTATAACTTTGATAAATAAATACACCGCCCACTACAACTGCAAATGCAGTTAACCCATGTAAGGCAAGTAACAACTTCCACACACCTCATCCTGTGGGATGTTGTAGGTTCGTTCAGTATTTTTTTTTCCTTTTGTTTTATATTGTACTCTGCAAGTTTTTTTTCCTGCGCACTCTACCGGGTTTTTCTTTTTGGTAACTTAAGTACTTGTTGTTTCACTTGTTGAAGTTCCTCCTCCTCCACTTGGTTCACTTGTGGTTCCACTTGTTTTCCTGTGGCTTCCACTTGGTTTCATTTGTGATTCCACTTGTTGCATTTATTAGGATCACTGTTATTTTTAAATGAATATGTCTTGCCAGTATAATCCGCCAGCAGTGGAAGCCAAGTTAAACTACTCCAAATTTATAATACACTCACACAAAAAAAAGGTGATAAGCATTTGAGACTAGTGGATCCATTCTCTAATTCTCTTTAGATCAGCTTCACTCATCATTTCTGCATTAAATTCCTGCTAGCCATAACCAAGAAGCATTAACAAAAATGTTATGTAGTCGAACCTAATGACTGATCATCTCATACGCAAATTTTCGCTTTCGGATCTAAATGAAATTTTTTAAGTTCCTCTAATTCTAATGTTCGAGACTTTCAAGGTAACTTTTTTCCAAGATATTTAACGGAATCACACCACACTATGACAGGTGCGAATCTGCTTATCAACACAGGCTTTTGGTCTTCTAAATCTTCGTGTATAATTTGTTGCTAACTCATCCATGGTTTACTTATAGAGGATAATTTAAATTAGAATGAGATTGATAATGGTTCTGTATTTAATATATATACTCCTGAAATTAAAAGTATTCTCAAGCTGATAATTGTTGGGCACCTAGGTACTTTTACAACACCTTGTTAAGTTCTTAACAACTATAAAAACTACAACAACTTGTACCCTGATAGTTGATCAGAGCTCACAATGTAATACAAGAGAGTTTAAAGGCTGACACCTGGCCTTATAACGTGTGAAAAAAAAAAAAAAAAAACTTTCACATGTAATACAAAGAGAAGGTTTAAGGCTGACGACCTGGCCTTATACTGTAAGAAAAAAACCTCTCACAATGTAATACAAAGAGAGGTTGAAAGGCTGACACAACTGGCCTATGACTTGTGAACAAAAAAAAAAACTCTCACAATGTAATACAAAGAGAGTTTAAAACAAAGGCTGACAAAAACCACGGCCTTATAGTGTAGAAAAACTCTCACCATGTAATACAAAGAGAGGTTTAAAGGCGGACAAACAACTGGCCTTAATACGTGTAAAAAAAAAACCTCTCACAAATGTCATACAAAGAGAGGTTTAAAGGCTGACACACTGGCCTATACGTATGAACAGAAAACCTCTCACAATGTAATACAAAGAGCGTTTTGAATGCTGACACACTGGCCTTATACGTGGGAAAAAACGACCTCTCAAATGTAGTACAAAAGAGGTTTAAAGGCTACGCAAATGGCCTTATATGTGTGAGAAAAACCTCTCACATGTTAATACAAGAGAGGTTAAAGGCTGACACACTGGGCCTTTATGTGTGAAAAAACCCTAGGTTTCTCCTAGATGTGGGACCGACTGTAGGAGGTATCATAGAGGAGAGAAAGGCGGGGGGGTCGGTCCACACATCTGGGAGTTTTGTTTATTTATACGAAAAAATGGTTTTAAGTAAAGGAAAGTATAGTAATAATACATTTTCTGTAAAGAGTCAAAATCGATGGAACACCGTTGTAATAAGACGAGTATGTGAAGATTATTACCACCTGCAATTAACCTAAAGATACAATGGTGTTAAAAATACATGTTCATGGGAATTAAGGGGACCATAGTGATAAAAAATGGTCCTCGAACTTGCAGCGGTAGCTACTGCACAGAACACAATGAAGCCATTCAGAAGGCGCTGTTGAAGAAAGAGCCCCCAGCCTTGTAAAAAAGTGTGGAGTTATACAAAAAGTGAACCACAATTATGTAACAAAATGTAGGCGTAATAATGCAATGCATAAACTTTATTTATCACGAGAAAAAATTTAATAAACAATACGAAAAAGTATTAAAGGAACTTTTGGAAAAATATAACGGGGTGTAATATTTTTTATCACTGTGAAAAATTGATAAAAAAGTGGTTTTAAACGAAATTGAAAGTATATAATAAAGAGTGACTATCTTATAACAAATGTCAAGTTGTACAGATGAAAGTTGACAAGAATAGAATTGAAATCAAAGTTGGACACAATAATATTGCTTTACCTGCAGAGACACCATCTGGGAAGAGAGGAGTCATGAAAAACGATGATCTCAAAGCATAGTTGCTACATTAAATCTAATTGGAAAGAGTTTTATAAATGGAAATCTGCAGATCTGAAATTATATGTCGAACACAATAATATTGCTTAACCAGAGACACCATCTGGGAAGAGAAGATTCATTAAAAAAGATTCCCTCAAAGCCATAGAAGGTATTTTTTGAACGACAAGAACTCATATTTGAAAAAGTCGGAACATGGGTGGGTGGTTGAGTACTGGGGTAAGGAGTGCAAACAAACCATCCACTAAGAGTAGATCCAAAATGTTTTTGAAAGCATAAAAGACAGTTAAAAACGAAACTGATTGAAAAATATGATAAATTAGGAAGTTTCAAGTCTCCACAAATTTTGAAAATAAAATAAAAAAAGATAAACCAAATGGAAACTTTGATGTGGTTGAGGTGTAATTTTCGAACGTCCAAAAAGTAATTTTGAACCAGGGTGAATTGGATGCTAAATTACACACAGCAGAATCTGAATACTCGAAAATGATGAAAAATGACAAACAAGGTTCGGGGTTATGATAGCGAAAGAATCCGAAATTTGACCTAACCTCTGGTAAAATATAAACCATTTAAAGGTGGGTCTTACATTGTTTTGTACCCTCCAAAATTGAAAAATAAAAAAAAGCTATTATTAATGTGAAAAATAAAGATGATGGATGTTTAAGGGGGACTTAGAAGTGCTCTATTCCAGCTATTGTAAAGACTCAGAGAGACCCAGCAGTTATCCAATAGATTATGATTTAAATTTTGATGATAATAAGTGCTCCAAACTCCTATTTCACAAATCCCAAAAGTAGAAAGACAAAACAATTTATCTATTAATGTATTGGTTGGGAAGGTGGGGAGGTTGTGGCCAGATAGATTTCGAATCATCCGAGTACAAAAGAGATGATTGATTTAATGCTCATTGGGCAAGATAATAAATATCATTTACATGGATTTAAAAAGTCTCAGCGTTTATTGAACGCTCAAAGCAAACACAAGCGCAAATGTTTTCCTTGTCGAAAATGCTTTCACATTTTTGATAAGGAGGGTTTCTTGAGGGGCACAAGGAAGAAAGATGTAATGCGAATTGGAGAAGAGCATCAAAAATGTGCTGCATAACGAAATGGCGCGTAAAAAAAATTGAAGACTCTGAAGAAGAAAAAGGTTGCGTGGCAAACATGATTAGGTGATGTAAAATCCAAGGTAGACGGATGAAGGTTCCATTGTCATTATGCCTGATTTCGAAGATAATCTAACCGAGATTTCGGGGGTCTGCTGATAATCCCGATAAATCAAATAAGCAGAATACTCCACAAACATTGAGTTTCTAGTTATTGTTAAATCATTAAGATTTGTGATGGAAAAGTGGTAAGCCAAAGGTCGACAGAGGACCAAATGCTGCTGAAAAATTTCTAAATCTCCCGAAAATTCTACTGAAAAAAATTAAAGAGTATTTGAAAACCCAAAACTTTGTTATGACATCGGGATGATTAAAGTGAGACATGAAAGTGCACAACACATTGTAATATCTGTAA